>JAXCGZ010000319.1:0-12500 GCA_037179515.1 Halocaridina rubra
ACCGTCCATATGCACGAGATCCTCGTGTATATACTCGTCTATAGACGAGATTACATGCGTAGTCACCGTTGCTCAAGCGGTAGCGTCCGCGACTCTGAGGCGTCAGGTCGAGGGTTCGCGCCCCGTCACGGTCTGAGGTAGCAAGGGAACGCACTCAGGGTAACGATTACATCTGCTAAAACAAGTCCTTCGCAAGAAGGCAACCGTCCTAGCCCTTAGTAGAAAAAGGGAGTCCGTGACGTAAAACAGGAACATAGACGAGATTACATGCGCTAATGGTGCATGTGCCCCCTGGCAGGCAACACATCCGCCACCTAGCGAGTAATCGTCGTACCGTCTATATACACGAAATCTTAGTGTATTATTTTCTTGTATATTATGTTACTGGCTAAAAAAAATCTGAAAAAATCCAGACTTTTCTGTGTATCGGGCAACACTGCTGCGTAGTGTAAATAACACCAGTGTGCTGGTGTTATGTACACCACAAGTTGGTAATTACTTCTAGAATAAGCAATTTAACTTAACGTATGTGTTTTGTCCAATAATCTAATACGAGAATCTACGGCAGATAACGCAGCTGGGGAGCAATACTCCAGACAAAGTGGTACGAAAGAAATTTATTCACAACAGATTTGTCACCAATAATCTTAAAAGACTTGCTCCAGATCCCAATCTTCGTGCAACTCAGGAAGATATACAACCAATATGTTGTTCGAAAGTCACCTTATTCCCCCCCCCTATTCTTGAACTAATTACATATTGTTAAGGGAGAATTCTCAATAAAGAGACAGACAGGTGCTCTAGACCTGCTTAGCATCATGTTTTCAGTTTTATTAGCCTTTACCCTCATCCCCCCCCACCTTGCACCACCACTAATCTAGCAAGATCTCTATTCAGAGACTCAGGAACAGCTACTCTCACGTTCGGGGATGAAACAACAGCAAATTAGGCAACATCTTCAGCATAGACAACTCATTTGTTTTCCAAGCCTATAAACATATCATGAGTATATTGAATGAAAAGTAAGCGGCAGATAATACTACCCTGAGGGACAATCGAGATTACATTACTCAATTCTCTGTAATGTCCATCTCCCATCAATAATAATAATAATAATAATAATAATAATAATAATAATAATAATAATAAAAATTACCATTATTATTATTATTATTATTATTATTATTATTATTATTATTATTATTATTATTATTATTATTATTATAGTAATTATTATTATTATTATTATTATTATTAAATGGATTCGGTTTTACGTCACGAACTCCCTTTTCTACTAAGGGTTAGGACGGTTGCCTTCTTATGAAAGACTTGTTTTTGGCAGATGTAATCGTTACCCTGAGTGTATGCCCTTACTAACCTCAGTCCGTGACGGGGCGCACAAGAACTCTTTCAGATATCATATAATCATTTCCATTCAAAACTTATACAAAAACCCACTCAAAAAACCCACTTATTCACCCATACGGTACTCCATGTCAAAATTTCAATCCCACTCATCTCTACAGTGCCCTCGCATATTCACAGTCATCTATTCATGCCCCACTCATGCCCAGTTTTATAAAGAAGACCAAAAGGAGTTTGCATTTAATGATCTAATTTGCGTCTTTTCGATGCCCAGTAGACGAAGGGGCAAAAAGGAGAGGGGAGAGGAGAAGCAGGAGGACAGAGAGAGGCTAGAGTGGAATAATAATAATAATAATAATAATAATAATAATAATAATAATAATAATAATAATAATAATAATAATAATAATAATAATAATATTAATAATAATAACAATAATAATAATAAATAATAATAATAAAAATAATAATAATAATAATAATGATAATAATAATAATAATGCTAATTTCCAAATGAAACTCCATATTCAGTACATATAGCAAGGTTGCCGCAACTGTAACGTACACTCTAATCGCAGTGGTTTAAGTTACCTTGTTCATCCTAGCCTTTTTTCACCAGTTGTTTTTCAGCCAGCAAAGGAGAGAGTGCCAGACGACCTGCTTTCCTACGACATCAGTGAAATACAAGAGGAAAAAGAAGAAGAATAAAATTGTCTGCACGTGCGCATAGGGCAAAGAAATACAATAGAAGTACTGTACTTGCTTTACTATCCAAAAACCTCTACAACCCGTTCTAGACAGCTCTCTCTCTCTCTCTCTCTCTCTCTCCTCTCTCTCTCTCTCTCTCTCTCTCTCTCTCTCTCCTCTCTCTCTCTCTCTCTCTCTCCTCTCTCTCTCTCTCTCTCTCTCCTAATTATACATTCCCATAATTACTCACTCCCATAAACTCGAAAAAGTCATTTTCCTAAAGGACACTCACGTAAAAGAGCTATAGGTATCCATAATGGTGGGATTTGTATGAGTATTCAAAAGATTTCCGACCATCTCTTCCTGTAAGAAAAAATAAATACAAACCTACATACTAAACAGCGCTCAATAAAGTCGATTTCTGTATATAATTATAATAGGATTTTCGGCAAAGGTTGTTCAATATTAAGGATATTTTTTTCCTATTTCATGTCAATTTGAATTCTCTTCCATACCGGATATTGGCAAGGGAAGGGGTTTCCAAACTTTCAGTTACGCCGGCCATGTTTTATCATTATTGTAAATATTTTCTCTTGCACAGAAAATGAATGATTAATATTTTGATCTTATATATATATATATATATATATATATATATATATATATATATATATATATATATATATATATATATATATATATATATATATATATATATATATATATATATATATATGTGTGTGTGTGTGTGTGTGTGTGTGTTTGTGTGTGTGTGTGTGTGTGTGTGTGTGTGTGTGTGTGTGTGTGTGTGTGTGTGTAACACGAGGATGGCAAAAATATTAAGAAAGAGGACAAGGCAGAAATAAGAAAAAGATAAAAAATAAATATGGGCTGAAAGAATATGCATAGTAAATAAAACCAATAAATATGGCGGGATATGGCTTTCAGATGCCGACAGATCAGTTTTTTGAAAGAAAAAAAGGTCATAAGATTTGGGAAGACAGGAGAAGAAACAGAGTTACGTGTCTGAAAGTGGAAGGAAAGAGGCAGTCACTGCACCCACCAATCAGCGAGCTACATATCTCCACACAGTGCCTATGCGAGGAGGCTGTTTGGTGTGTGATACACCAACTCCTCAGAGCAGCGATGGGAGTAGTAGCGATAGAAAATAAAAAAGATGACACCTTCCGACAGAGAGAAATAGAATCGAGATTAGAAGTAAGATCAGGAGCGTAAATGAGTCTGATGACCTTAGATTCAACCCTTTCAAGGAGATAAGTGTAAAAAGGAGCACCCCAGATATGAGAGCAGTATCCTAAGCAGGGACGGATATGACCTCTAAAGATTTTCAGTAAATGAGAAGAAAAGTAATGCCGATAACGAAACCAAACTCCCAATCTATAAAAAGCATCTTTAGCAATTTGACATATCTGATTTCCTCCAAAATGTCATTTTGGCAGTCAACATTTTTTATCATATATTACTAGTTAAAAATCAATATTGAAGTAATATCAGTACTAACCAGGAGCTTTGCTCCCTAACCCAGTTAACTAACCTATCCTAGCTAGCCTAAACGACCTCTCTCCTTTCCTAACTGGGAATGTAACTATAATCTCCAATGTAGTACAGAAACATTTTGTTCCAGTTTTACGTCACAGACTCCCTTTTCTACCAAGGGCAAGGACGGTTGCCTTTTTGCGAAGGACTTGTTTTGGCAGATGTAATCGTTACCCTGAGTGCATGCCCTTGCTAACCTCAGACCGTGACGGGGAGCGAACCCTCGACCTAACGCCTCAGAGTCGCGGACGCTACCGCTCGAGCCACGGCGACTACGTAGTCCAAAAATATATTACCTGTTATACATAATCATAGTTGAGTTTTTCAAGTTGCAAAGGATTTACATTCATCATTAGATCCTGAAACATTGATGGCAACATTGCCTCCTCTAACACAACTATAATAAAATATATTTCATTTAACGGCAAAGGTGCCTCACAGAGAACTATTTAACTGTAAAATATTTACGAAAAACTATCTTACCCTACTTACAAGCACAATTTAGTAATAAACTGTCAACTTTTCTTAGGGCTACAATTACTAATATTGCATACTAGATCTAATAAGCTACTAGCTTATGCCTAAGTGCAGTAACTAACCTGATAAACTGTCAAGCTTTACTGAGGTTGAAATTGCTAACAGAACCTGCTAAACAACGTCTGTCACTTTTATCACTGTTTACTACCTTCATAAACTATCAGCTTTTACTAGTACTACAATTACTACACTAGTAAGCCATCACATTTTACTAGGGTTATAAGATATTAGCATTGGTCTATTTGGACTAATAAATGATCAACCTATATCAGGGATATAGTTACTAACCTAGTAAACTCTAACCTTATACCAAGGGAGCAACTACTAACACAGAAAACTATTAATTGTTAATACGAATGCAGTTACCCACTTGACATACTAAACCTAATCAACTTATACGGATATAATTGCCTTTTACTATAGGGCAATTACTAACACTAAACCTAAAACCTCAACTTATATTGATGGTGCGGTTATTAACCTAGGAAACGACCTATGAAGTGTTACGAGGGAAGCAAATTTAGCCTAATAAACTATCAGGTATTAGTAGATGCACTGACCTAGCCCAATAACCTATCAGCTTGTACTAGGGGCGCAGTTACTAACCCAGTCAACTATACGAGGTAGTACTAGGCCCTGCAGTTAATAGCAACCTATAGCCTAACTTCCTTTTTACTCTCTCCGAACAATCTCTGAGCCCTTTGCCAAACAACCTAACAATCACGGGTAAGACCTGGAGGGTCGTAAGTTAGTATCGTAGGTATGAACCCCGTCATTAATTCGTTTAAGTTACGATACCAGAGCCGCCGCTGACACTGAAATTATCGCTACCGACTGCGCCGATCGGCGATAAATGTCGATATGCGGAAGTTATTGGAGCCATTATTATCTTTTTATTCCTTTTTTCACTTCTCTTGTTTTCAATACTTTTTCTTATTACTGTACATGTTGTCTGTTGAGTTTTTTGTAGGCTTGATTGCTTGTAATATATATATATATATATATATATATATATATATATATATATATATATATATATATATATATATATATATATATATATATATATATATATATATATATATATATATATATATATATATATATTCAATAATTTTTTTAATTTTCTTCTATTATGAATAAACTAGATAAACAATGTTAGCGGAGCAGCACACTCTCACTACACATATTAAGTTAACAGGTCTTATGAGGTGCATTTCTAAAATTCAACTTAATTTAGATGAAAGATGTATGGTTATTACTGATCCTCCACTGACTACACGAAGCTAAGTATACGCGTATAGAACCCAGAGTGCTCTGACCGGGTCTAGCTACCACACGGTAGACGCCACTAGCCTCTCCTAATGCCCAGGAAGGTTTGGTGTCAAAAAATAGAATAGAGTACCTGAAGTTGAATTTTATAATGGTAAACGCTAAGGTGCTCCGTTATATTCATTTTTTTCGTAGTTTACACACACACACACACACACACACACACACACACACACACACACACACACACACATATATATATATATATATATATATATATATATATATATATATATATATATATATATATATACTTACATATATACACACACATACATACATACATACATACATACATACATACATACGTACACACATACATATATACATACATACACATACATACATACATACATACATACATACATACATATATATATATATATATATATATATATATATATATATATATATATATATATATATATATATATATATATATATATATATACATATATATACATACATAATATATATATATATATATATATATATATATATATATATATATATATATATATATATATATATATATATATATATATATATATATATATACTTGCGTGTGTATGTGTGGGTGTTTATGTGTGTGCGTCTCCGTGTAGTCTTCATGACAATGAAACAATAATACGAAGATTAATCCACACCCTTCAAGGTATAATGGAACAATAAATGTTCAGAACTCTCCCTCCACAGGAGCTTCACTGGTGAACTCGGAAAAATATGCCATTCCCTTTTTCTGTAAAGTTTAAACTCATCAATAAAACTCCTGAGGGTGAAGGTTCTGACCTTTTAATATTCCCATTATGAGTTTCAAAGTGTGGACTGATCTTCATATATATATATATATATATATATATATATATATATATATATATATATATATATATATATATATATATATATATATATATATATATATATATATATTGAAAGGTGTGTGTGTGCGCGTGCGTGCATGCGCACACACACACACTAATATATATATATATATATATATATATATATATATATATATATATATATATATATATATGTATATATATATATATATATATATATATATATATATATATATATATATATATATATATATATATATATATCCTTTATCTGTAGATTTAGCCCACCCTTATACGGGGTCGCTTTTTTCACCAGGCTCTTAAAGGCCGATATCTAGCTTTGGCTCACAGCTTTACGACCACAATCCTTCCTGACACCATTTATCTTCTATTAATCGGGACTAGGAATCGATGCCAACTTAACTGATTGTGTGTTTTTTATAACAATTCAAGAATCTCTATCTCTCTCTCTCTCTCTCTCTCTCTCTCTCTCTCTCTCTCTCTCTCTCTCTCTCTCTCTCTCTCTCTCTCTCTCTCTCTCTCTCTCTCTCTCTCTCTTATTCTGCCTCTCCCATACAGTCCTCAACCTACCCTCAGTCCCTCCATACTCCCTCCCCTTTCCCTCCCTTTAATTATGTCCACTCCATACCCATTGGTCAAAATAATTAAGGCCAATTACCGTCCAATCACCCTTAAATTACACCCCCCCTCCTCTCCGGAAAGGGCAACTCGGGGGAGGGGTCATTCATTGACAAGGCTCTTAACAATGCACAACAAAAGTAGTTCAGCTGTTTAATCGATATATTTCCTCCGAAATTAATTATATTTTTATTTCTATAAATTTTATACTTTTATATATCTTAAACTGATTTGGTCCTTATTTAATTCTTTCTTTAGTCAATATTTTTAACCACTTTTTATATAAATATATATATATATATATATATATATATATATATATATATATATATATATATATATATATATATATATACATATATATATATATATATATATATATATATATATATATATATATATATATATATATATATATATATATATATATATATATATATGACAAAATTTATAAATATAAGACTTTGTATAAAATAGTAACCCCAAGATGTTATACGATCATTCATACATGCCAAGTCACGAATTTTTACCTAACCATATATATATATATATATATATATATATATATATATATATATATATATATATATATATATATATATATATATATATATATATATATATATATATGCGTCCGTACGTGCATGCGTGCGTGCGTGCGTACATACATACATACATACATACATACATACATACATAAAATCGTCCTCCACAAAATTGAACCACATGGATAAACATATAATAAACAGAGAAGTACACACACACACACACACATATATATATATATATATATATATATATATATATATATATATATATATATATATATATATATATATATATATATATATATAAAGAGAAAATAAGTAAATATACCGATATGAAAAGAAGTAGATAATATGTACATAAACAAACATGTAATATATAAATAATCATCTTACTATACACTATTTCGGCCAGAGCTCTGCAGAAGTTTGTGTAAAATTTCAGGTGAGTTAGGCTTCCGAAGAGTTAACGGAATACCCACCCACAGGGTTCTATGTTCCCTCTTTAAGGGAGCTCATGCAGATTCTCTTCGCCAGAGCCACATGAGACAGAGGAGAGGGTGGTACAGTCCTACTTAGCTTAGCGCTGTCATCCCAGTACTCATTTTTTTTATTTATTCAGATAACTGTACATGGGGACGTGCAAATGGGTACTCCCTGTGATGTTGCAGTCGTTAAACATTACAATCTATAGTTATTACACCAAGATATGTGAAAAGGAGCCACTGGTGGAACACGATACGATTATTCACGAACTTAACTTCGATGAAGGCAAAAATGTTCTTCCCTCAACTTTCACGTAAAAAATAAATAAATTTAATGTTATTAATACCATTATTTATATCCCCTGACGGGTACAAGAATACCTCCTCCGAGCGCGTCCTGAAAGTCGACACAATGGGGCGGAGCATGAAGGCTGGTAGTCCCCTTCTCTCCAGTTTCCTCCCACAGATTCAAGATTTTTACTTTGCTTCAGCCACCTCCTAATAAGGGGTATTACGGTTTGTGCGTACTCTGATCATTATTATTATTATTATTATTATTATTATTATTATTATTATTATTATTATTATTATTATTATTATTATTATTATTATTATTATTATTATTATTATTATTATTATCATTATTATTACAAAAACTTTGTATCTGAAAGTTTATAGTAATGTATATTAATAACATTATTATTGTACATTTTTAAGGAGTCCACGTACACTAATTATGGGGAACTAACACTCATTTCTCCCATCAAACGAAATAAATAAAGTAGGTGATATATGCCTTAAATAAACGCGATTTCTGGAGAACTTAAATACGCGCAACTAAAATTAGTTTTCTTCTTTTACACGAAGTCCATACTTTTTGGTTGAACGAAATATATAAAATTTTTGCAAAACCTGTAAACTGTGAACTACAACTCATGGTCTTTCTAGTTGAGAGAAGTGAATGGTTTTCTTTGCTTGAGATGTACACTTATTCTGACGGTTTAAGAAAGGGGAAAGTACATCTCATACTTTTTCCAAAGAATGAAATTCATGAGTAGAATCTTTATTAAAATGTACAGTACACAAAGTCTGGACAACTCGGAGACACACAGTCCTCTCTCGTGACTTGAATTAATATATATTTATCAGTTGCATAAGTGATTACGACACGAGCAATAAGGGGCAATGTTATTTTCAATTAAAATAAGCAGCTTAGTAAAAGCAGATTCCCAAACACAAAGAGCAATTCTTCTGGCTTCAATTGGTGGTAATCCTACCTCTTTCAACCTGTTTTCAAAACTAAGATTGCATGGTTGATATATAGGGGAACACAGCAAAGCTTTTCGCGTTAAATGGATAAATACATATAATCCAGGTCAATCCTGAGTGATTAGAAGATGGGGAACAATGAAGATACAGTAAACACTAAATTCTTGCATAATTATGAGAGATTTGATAAGTATTGATCAATCAAGAAAAAAAAATCCGACCAGGAGACGGGGAGTTACGAGCATAATGCTCTACTACTGACATAGAAATTAGGTAAAAACAGAAATACATACGACACATTCACAAACATATTAATGTGATATGGATATAAAAGAATTTGAACACGGCATTTCCTCTAAGTGATCTCACTAATGTAAGCGCGCGCGCACACACACACACACACACACACACACACACACACGCGCGCGCACACACACACACACACACACACACACACACACACACACATACACACACACACAAAACCACTGTGTTTTGTCGATATGATTATATCACAGATGGTCTGCCCGAGAGTAAAAGGAAATGAGGAAGAAATATCAAATTACAAGATAATTAATTATCAATTTGCAGGTATGGCTGGGGGACCAGTTTTAACAACAAATCTGGAAACAAGATTTCTTTAAAAAACGAATGTAAGAGGGCAAAGGATTGGAAGACAAATGCTGCAATAGGCATAGGAGGTGAATATGTAAAAATGCCGTGCAAAATGATAAACAAGCAAAAAATGACTACTTAAGTATGGGAACAGAGGCAAAGGAAAAACCTAAACTTTTTGATAGCACCGTCAAAGAACAAGTATGAAAAGTGGAAAAGGGAGACAGGTGAATTTTATTTTACAAGTGTGACACCAGGACGGGCAAAAAAAAAAAATACTACTTAAGTATGAGAACAGAGGCTATAGAAAAACCTAAACTTTTTGATAGCACCGTCAATGAACAAGTATGAAAGGTGGAAAAGGGAGACAGGTGAATTTTATTTTACAAGTGTGAAAAAAAACACCTCTTCGGGTCTTGGCACGAAGAAAACATAAAGTGCAGGTGGTCTTCCATTTACGTCAGAGTTCCGTTCATGAAATGTGATGTAACCCGAATTTCAGTGTAAGTCGGAACACACCTAAATAAGCAGCTTTGCTAAAGGAGTAGTAAAGTTTCTCCCTTTTCCATGCATTTCACTATCTCTAACTTCATATCCATGGTGTTGACTTTCCTTTTCTTCGAAGCACTGCCATCAGAAAAATCTAATTTATGCTTGGAGACATAATACAATTAGATGAAGAAATGTGTGCAACATGAACAAGGAGGGAGCTTCAGTGGGTATTTACAGTAGAGAATACTCCACCCTATCATAATGCAGTATTAGAGAACATCGTGATTTCAACTACGGAAGTATACAAAAGGTTGATGGAATTAGATGCGCATAACAAAAACAAAAACAAACAAAAACATTTATTTCCATTTTGTACAATGGTTATTCAACATTAATAGTAACTTATAAGTAGACATGTAATTAAGCTAACAAATAAGAGGGTTAGACATATATATCCCCGTATGTACTTAAAAGCTGCCCTTTACTAATATCTGTACCACTTTGCATCATATTTGAGAAGTCTCTGGAACCTGATGAGATTTCAAAATGCTGGTAATAAGTGAATGTGATTCATATCTTCAAAAGGGAAGGAGAGGCAGCTTTAAAGCATGGGGCTATTTCATTGCCTAGCATAGTGTCCAATGTTATACTGAAAATACTGAAAAAACGCCTTATCTACACTAGTAGTCCTTCAACTTTTAGTCAGTGAGGTGAGCCTAATCTTACAAGAAAAAGGGGGCTGGGCAGCTTTCATATTCTTAAATTTTCAAAGGCACATGATACAGCCTCACATAGGAGACTCCTTAAGAAGCTGGAAGCCATAGCAAGAATGAGTGGAATCATATTGGAGTGGATAAAAACTTATTTGCAAGGGAGGCAGCAGATGGTCAAAGTACGACATGCAGTGTCTAGCAAGAGTAAAGATGGCAGTGCAATGCTACAGGGAACAGTTTTAGGACCATTTTTTCCCTTATATAGCTAAATTATCTACAGGAGCCTGTAAACGCATTTTAATACATGTTTGCATGTGATGCAAAGATTGTGAAATGTAAACAAGAAAAGCAGTTTTAGACACCTTCAGGAAGACCTAAATTGTCAGCATAGGTGGTCAGTCAAGTGGTTAATGAGATTCAGGACTTCAAAGTGTAAAGTAACGAGAAAGGGTAAGAGTGCAAGATTGGTCATATTTGAGGATTCAAGAGCAAGTGAGGAACTTTAAGAGTGTTTGGATGAAAGCGATCTAGTGGTAAATGTATTGGGAGATTTATAGACGTGACTAGAAACGGCATAGTATAGGTATCATATGCTTCCTTAGTAAACATAATAGGTATGAAAAGGAAATGTTCAGAAGAATTTACATGACTCATGTGAAGCCTAAGCTTGAATATGCAGACCAAGCTGATATCCACACTTGAAAACCCATAAAAATAAATTGGAGAGAGCACAAAGATATGGAAGAGTGAGGATATAGTAAGGATTTCTAAATTCCTTCATTGTTTTGACATATTAGTCTAGAACAAGAGGTCATAGTTTTAAGCTTCGCTAAAAAATAAAAAATAAATAGGAAATAAAAAACTCTGCAGGATCTAAGGAAATACCTTTTTCTGGGTGTAAGAAGAGATTGATTCGGTTTTACGTCAAGGGTTCCCTTTCTCTACCAAGGGCTAGGACGATTGCCTTCTTGTGAAGGACTTGTTTTGGCAGATGTAATCGTTACCCTGTGTGCATGCCCTTGCTAACCTTACATCGTGGCGGGGCTCGAACCTTCTACCTGACGTCTCGAAGTCGCAGACGCTACCGCTTTGCCACGGTGACTACTGTGTAAAAAGAGATGATAATATTAATTCGTATAGTGGGGAAAACGGTGATTACTTAACGCATTCACAGTTTTAAAGGCGTCTATAATAAGCACTCAACATGAAACCGATTAGGACACGGGAAGTTACAAGCATAGGGCTCTTTCCCATGAGCACAATAAGGAAAATACATACCCAGTCACTGTCTTCCGCTTGCTTCCGAGACTCAAACGAATGCAATGGGATGCGGTTGTCTAGACAGAGTATTTTATGCCTATATAATTTGTATTCACCGTGCCTTCACCAGGAATTAAAAGCCAACACAAACGCTGGTTTACG
>JAXCGZ010000319.1:25000-32500 GCA_037179515.1 Halocaridina rubra
CCTAAAAAATAACTTATGAAATTACAGTGCAGTTTAGCTAACAAAGAACTATTAATTTAATCCACAAAATAGATAATTAACTAAGTTAACCATTGTATTACCTAAGTACTTATTTTCCTTACCTAATCAACTAGGTAAGTCTATTTAACCAACAAACTATCTACTTCCAAAATCAATATTAGCACTATTTATGTGTTCCTATTAACCACGTGTTCTTTGGTTCTGCCACCCCCTTTATAAAGGGGAATGGGGCCACTGCCTTTGGATGTATGGATTAACCACCTCTCAAATAATTAACTGGCTGACTTATAATTACTTAAATAGCTATTGCTTAACTTTAATGCTATCTAGATAGCTATCCAATGAATATCTAATTATGTATTCTTCAATTAACAACATAACTCATTACCAAATTAACTATTTACCTAAATAACAACTACTTAACAAAATGGTTAACAACCTAACAAAAGTTTCATCACATAACTATTCAAGTACTGCGACTACCTAATTAAGTGACAAACGAGCGAACAAAATACTTAACTACAAATCTAACAAACCAAAATATACTGAGTATAATCCTAATTACCGAATAACCGAACTAGGTAACTTATGAACTAATTGAGCAACTACCTACCTAATTAAGTACCAAACTAATTAACAAACGAGTGAGCTAACTACAGGTTATCTAATTATCGAAAAAGAATAATAAATATATGCCCCACCCTCCTGGGTATGCTGTGAAGAGGGGTCTTGCCCTTCTTGACAGACAGCCAGCAGACCCGCCACTATCCGCGTGGCATGTTCCGACAAGTTAATCAAAGAGTTAAAGGTACAATCAATTGTAAAAACATATTGCTGGATGGATTATGGATCGGGATGGGAGTAAGAACAAAGCAGAAAAACTAGCTAAAAAAACAAATAAATAGACAAATAAATGAATGAACAAAAAATAAATGCATAAAATAAATTAACTTGGGCTATCTCATCTTGCAGGAGGCAGCAAAGCATGACGAAGTGACTGATCCCTGAGGGTGGTTTTGCCCAAGAGATAACAATCTGATCAACAGCTGGGAAGCGGTGCACATACCCCCCTCTCCCTCGCCCCCTTTCTCTGCAACTTGCTTGCAAACCCCCCCTCCCTCCCTACTACCTTCATCTCCTAAAAACAACAGGACATTAAACATCCCAGAATCTTAGGTACATGATGGTTAGAGGTCATTATCCTTACTAACCCCACCCAGAAACAACAGGTGCGGCTTTTAAGGGCGCCTTGAGGAACTCCTTCTATACAGTACATTACGCAATGGAACACAGTATTTCCCAAAACAACGAGTAAGTCTCATGGTAATTCAACCTCTAGGTACTTGTTGCTTTGGAGTCATACTTATCTGACTTAGCCAGGCAGTTGACATCAAAATCTAACACAATTAAATTTCAAGGAGTATTCATTTCTATGCATAATTACTAGAGAGCTCATTATGTACATAAACTTTACAATATTTTTACAAAACTTTATTTTGTAAAGCATGGTCATCTCTATACCCAAAGCCCCCCCCCCCCCTTCAAAAGATTGACCTATAATGCTTTTCTCTAAACAAGCATGAATTGGCATAGAGAATTTGACCTTCAAGTGAATTCTGCTCAAGCACCTGAATATTCACTCTGTGCATTCATTACTTCTATCCAGTGTTCATTGCACCTTGCAAAGATATAGATGCCCCCAGGACGTGAGAGAGTGAGGGAAGGGGGAGAAATCTGGCACGGGTGATGGAAACTCGATAATTGCCCAACACTTTTATGAACAATCTACAAGGGATTTCACCGTCTATATCCTTCCATCTCCTCTTTTTAAATCATTTGTAAATCCCCCTTAAAAAGTTTGGATTAAGTAAAGACAATGACCCCAGGACATTAAATATTCCTATAAATTGTTAGTTAGGTTAGGTTAGATATTAACCTAACCTAACCTAACAATCTAAGGTGTTACTCGATGTCCTGGAAGTCGTTACCTCTACTTGATCGGAAAATTCATCCTTCAAATACAGTATATTTATTAGATTAATTTTGAACTTATTTATTCATATTGTTTTTATTTTCAATGGTTCTCTTCAAGCATTTTTATTAACCATTTTTATTATTCTAAACGTACCTATTTTATCTATTGTTTGAGAGCTGCTAAGTTTGTTTTTGGTTTATATTATCATTTCATTTCATTTATTTTGTTTTAATTTCCTGCAATTTTTTAATTATTTTTTTCCGAATTTCCCACGATTTCTCATTTTACTCTACTATTTTCCTCTTATTTTATTCTTCAACTCTATATAGTTTTCTTTTGGACAAATAGTTGCTGCTCACACGCTAATTAAACTCAATTGTTTCGGTTTTTCGTCACTGACTCCCTTTTCTACCAAGGGCTAGGACGGTCGCCTTCTTGCGAAGGACTTGTTTTGGCAGATGTAATCGTTACCCTAAGTGCATGCCCTTGCTAACCTCAGACCGTGACGGGGCGCGAACTCTCGACCTGACGCATCAGAGTCGCGGACGCTACCGCTTGAGCCACGGTGACTACACTAATTAAACTCAATTATTTAATGCAATTTCCCTTGACATTAACCACTCTATATGTAAACTGATATCGCCTTCTTTGTTCTCTAAGTTAAGAACTAATTATTCTCATTGTAAGGAATACAAATATGGTGATGATGCCGATAATAATGATCCTGTATCGAGTGTTATTATTACTACTTTATTATTAATATTATTGTAAAAAAAAAAAAACTTTATTACAGTATTATTTTTCTAGGAAAGTTATATTTATTTTAACTGTATGTATTACCCTCTTACTTATTAGTTCAATTACATGTCTACTTATGAGTTACTCTTCAGTTTGTAACTAATAGTCATTGCACAAATGGAAATAAATGTTTGTTTGTTTGTTTGTTTTTCTCTGGCTTCGTCATCTCCCTCGTCTACCTCTTCTTTTTCTTTTACTATTTACTCATTTCTCTTCTTCTTCTTCTTCTCTCTCTTCTTCCTCTTCTTCTCTCTTCTTCTTCTTCTCTCTTCTTCTTCTTCTTCTTTCTTCTTCTTCTTCTTCTTCTCTTCTTCTTCTTCTTCTTCTTCTTCTTCTTCTTCTTCTTCTCTTCTCTTCTTCTTCTTTTACTACTACTCCCTTTTTTTCTTCTTCTATTATCCATTTTTCTTAAAGTTTTACTACACTCCTCCTCCTCCTCTTCTACTACCTCTCCTCTTCTTCTAATACTACCTCCTCCTTCTCTTCCTCCTCCTCTTTTTCTTCATCTTCTTCCTCCCCCTCTTCAATCGTGAGACATGTTATGAAATACCTCAACTCGAAATCGGTTGTAAAGGATTAACCACTATCATTAATTCAATTCAATAGTCTTAATTGCCAATTGGGCAATTAACTCAGTATACAGAACTCGCACACACACTCTTTTTCATCTTTTCTCTTTCAATCACTTCTTCTTAATGACTTTCATTAGCCGTTGGTTTACTGCATTATCTAGTTTTTTCCTTCTTTTATTTGTATTATTCCCTGACCATACTCATTAACAACAGAGGAGAGAGAGAGAGAGAGAGAGAGAGAGAGAGAGAGAGAGAGAGAGAGAGAGAGAGAGAGAGAGAGAGAGAGAGAGAGAGAGAGAAGTTTATTAAGCAGAGATGAAGAAGAAACAGCAGATGGTTCTCGAGAGAGAAAACACAGAGTCTTGCAGAGAGCACTATTTATTGCCCTGTTGAATGCACTTGCAAATGCACACAAAATGCAGCAGGGAATACCTAAGGGAGCTGATGGGAGAGGGAGAGGGAGATATATCAGGGATTAGGGAAGGTGGGAGACGGGACTGAGAGAGAGAGAGAGAGAGAGAGAGAGAGAGAGAGAGAGAGAGAGAGAGAGAGAGAGAGAGAGAGAGAGAGAGAGAGAGAGAGAGAGAGAGAGTTTCAATTTTTTTCAATGACGAAGAGCCAATCAGAGTTTGTCCCTCTTAGTCGCTACTTTGATCCGAACGCGACTAAAGAGAAACAGTGACAAAATTTCCTCCGTTTACGCTAAGCTATACCTTCGGCGAGGCACTCCTCTTAAATCACTGTTCTTTAATCCAAACATGACTTCGGGAATCTCATCATATGGTTCAAGATCTTAATCCATGTCCATTACACCAAGGAAAAGGAGACCATCATGCTGGAAAAACAAACACGCACATACACACAAACACGCACACACACACACATACACGCAAACACGAACATACACACAAACACGCACACGCACACAAGTACGCACACACAAACACGCACATACACACAAACACGCACACACAATCATGCACACGCACGAGTGTGTTGCCAATATCGGTCAAAAATTGTCTTCATTGAGTCTACTTTGCACATATTGCTTGTACAAAAATATATAGCTAAGTACATCGTAAACAAAAAAGATAGAAAATGAGTGATTATTAGAGATAAGATGCTGAAAAAGTTTCTGAAATAATTATGAAGGTAAGGAATAATAGGCTTTATGGAATAATACAGCATATTTCAGCATGCACAATAAACAGAAATGTGTCCGGAGTGAGTTCCGAAATGAAAAACTAAAATGTATGAATCATAACGGCGTTTAAGAAATAGCAAGACAGTATTTCGAGTGTTGAGGAATATATATATATATATATATATATATATATATATATATATATATATATATATATATATATATATATATATATATATATATATATATATATATATATATATATATATATATATATATATATATATATATATATATATATATATATATATATATATACATATATATATATATATATATATATATATATATATATATATATAATATATATATATATATATATATATATATATATATATAATATAAATATATATATATATATATATATATATATATATATATATATATATATATATATATATATATATATATAATAAAACTGATGACTATAGATTATAGATTGGCGCCACTTAAAACAAAAATGCGTGGAGAAAGAATCAAGCAATAGCAAATACTTACTATATAATTACCACTTTTTATGTCTAACTGGGTCTAAGAAATAGTGCAGAATTATCTCGGTAGCCTAGGAAAGAAATGAATAAAAATGGTGACTGTAGCCTTGGATGGCGCCAGCTAAAAACGATTGCACAGCGCTGAATTGAAGCCAGTATACTTTTATGTATAATGATGTTTCAAGAAAAAGTGAGAAAACATTCCAGGTGCCAAAAAGGAATTAATAAAACTAGAGGCTGTAGCTGTCACTGGTGCCAGAAATCATTACAACAAGTGTATGGCATCAGATTCAAGCCTATTCACAAAATGCAACAGTTAACCCATATAATACTACCCTCGCTCCCTGACTCCAGTGTATAACTACCTTAAGGGGGGTTTACACGGTCAAACGGTTCGTCGAACGCGGTTCGACAGACAAGTGTTTGAAGTGATGTTCGAACGTGTGAACGGGGTATTTGGTTGTCGAAAACGTTTTAGACGAACCGTTTGACAGTGTAAACCCCTCTTTAGACAATAATTACAAGTGCTGCGAGCTTTCGTCCAAATCATAAAAAAAAAACTTCTAGGACTAAATGTCTTGGGAAAGTCCTGATAAAGGAGTTTTTTAAATTTTCTGATGGCTGTTTTATTAAGCATAATGCCATGAAGAGAAAATATAGGTTTGCTTCAGATAATTTGGATATGTAAGTCTTATAACACTCACTGTATGAAGAGACAAAAATCCTTTTCACATCTGATATAAACTGCTTGTAAAGAGAATTGCAGTATATTATATACTTAGAATATATTCCTGATATACGGAACATGACTTAAAGGTTATATATATATATATATATATATATATATATATATATATATATATATATATATTTATATATATATATATATATATATATATATATATATATATATATACATATATATATATATATATATATATATATATATATATATATATATATATATATATATGCATACATTCAAACATACATACATACATACATACATGCATATATATATATATATATATATATATATATATATATATATATATATATATATATATATATATATATATATATATATACATATATATATATATATATATATATATATATATATATATATATATATATATATACATATACATATATATACACATCCACTCTATACCCTGTATCCAAGAGAGAGAGAGAGAGAGAGAGAGAGAGAGAGAGAGAGAGAGAGAGAGAGAGAGAGAGAGAGAGAGAGAGAGAGAGAGCTCTTCAATACCTACTGCATGATTATAAAACAGTAATAATATTACGAAACTGTAATAATGCAGCCAGACAATGCATTCGATAAACGTGCCCTTCAAACGTGTAATCATACATGATATAAATATGGCGGCAGCTGCAGGGCTTTTACCGATACACATAACAAGCAAATTACTTGTCAAGTCTAAAGAAAAATACCGATGTAATCCCTAACAATCGTAGGGGGAAACTGACAAAGATACAGGAAAAATGAAAATGGCAACCCCCAACCTTCTTTGCAATATAAAAATGATGAAGATCGTTGGGCATAAGCTGAAATCCAACCCGCTCTCTCACTCAATGCTTCTGTTACAGGTGGTGACCATCCAATTGGCTTTACTAGGAGAGCTGTAGAGTGTAGAGTGATGTTATAGGTAAGGTTGTTCGGGGATATGCTGGAGTCTTTCAGCTCAATTTTTTAGTTCTGTTACCATAGTGACCACCCTGCTATATTTTCAAGGACAGACGTAAACATCAGATAAAAGAGGTGAACTTGCATGGGATATGATGGTGTCTTGCCTTACTTACTAAATTAGCTATTCTGTGACAGTTGTTGCCACCCAGTTGGCTTCACAGGAACATATGTACAAAATAAGTGATGTAAGACGTAAGGCTGCTTGGGGATATGTTGAGTTCCTGCTCTCTACAACTCATTATTTTCGTACAGTTGTGCTTACTCTGCTAATTTCTCAACACAAATGTACAGTTTAAAGTCATATGCATAAGATGGGATTGTTAAAGAGGGTGATGATGTTCTGTATGCTTGTTAAATCAGTTTTTTCTGTTACATTTGTGGACACGCAGGTGCTAGGTATGGAGAGCAAATTTGATCTCTCTCTCTCTCTCTCTCTCTCTCTCTCTCTCTCTCTCTCTCTCTCTCTCTATATATATATATATATATATATATATATATATATATATATATATATATATATATATATATATATATATATATATGTTGTCGGTTTTACGTCTCGAACTCCCTTTTCTACTAAGGGCTAGGACAGATGCCTTCTTGCGAAGGACTTGTTTTGGCATGTGTAATCGTTACCCTGAGTGCATGCCCTTACTAACCTCAATCCGTGACGGGGTGCGAACCCTCGACCTGTCGACACAGAGTCGCGGACGCTACCATTAAGCCAC
>JAXCGZ010000319.1:40000-52500 GCA_037179515.1 Halocaridina rubra
AAAACTCTAATCTAACTCCAATGATACTTAAATAAAAACCAACTTATTATTATTGGTAGACTAAGTACCAACCCTAACCTTATCAACCTAACATATCTAATACTTAAACTTGCCTGACAAATGCCTAATTTCACCTCAAAGCCCGACACATAGTCTAAAGGGGGGTTTACACGGTCAAACGGTTCGTCGAACGCGGTTCTACAGACAAGTGTTTGAAGTGATGTTCGAACGTGTGAACGGGGTATTTGGTTGTCGAACACGGAACGTGTTCGACAACCAAATACCCCGTACATTAAAAGTACATTTCAGTATCATTAGAACGGGGTATTTGGTTGTCGAACACGGAACGTGTTCGACAACCAAATACCCCGTTCACACGTTCGAACATCACTTCAAACACTTGTCTGTCGAACCGCGTTCGACGAACAGTTTGACCGTGTAAACCCCCCTTTAAACCAACTAGGTTACTGGTAGCCGAAAATTCAACTCTTACCCCGGGTCTCCCCACCCCCGCCTAACGTGGCGGATCTGATAATGACGAATTACCCGTCAGAAAATGTGGGTTACAGACGAGGAAGCAGAAGCCCTGTCATTAGCCTCACTGTTAATTAATATACGGTGATGAACGAGAGACCCTTAACTAGGGTTATGGAGAAAATTAGATGGAAGTTGATGGCTATGGATAAAGGAAGTCTTTACTCTATGAACTGGTCTAAGGTCCGATTTCTTAAACAGTGTAAACCTAGGATACCATACTGTTAGTTAGCTAGACACACACAAATGGATTTCACAAACGCATCTGACGTGGTTCTGTGTATGGCTAGGATCCCGTACGGGATCCTAACCGTACACAGAACCACGTCAGACGCGTTTATGAAATCCATTTCTGTGTCTCTAGCTAACTAACAATATGGTATCCTAGGTTTACATTGTTTAAGAAATCGGGTCTAAGTGGACTATGGTAGGTTAAGTGAGTTCATAAATAAGCCGCCCGTTGCGATACTACAGCTGAAGGTTTTTTGAACTTAATTAGGTCTGTCCAGGACAGTTCGATGTTAAGTCTTCCTTCAGTTACGGTTTTTTTTCTATGCCTATAGCTACATAGAATATTCATGGATATTCATTACACATCTTTTATTATCCCTTCACATCTGACAAGTCATTACACTCTCCATCTCTGCTTCTCTTTACTTTTTGTCTTCTTCGTGCCCAGGCCCGATGAGGGCTGTTTTATTTTACTATTTTTTTGGCCCGTCCTGGTGTCACAATCATAAAAAAAAAAAAAAAACATGGTCTTCTAAAACATAAAATACTCAGGAGTTTGTACTTATCATGTCTAAAATTTTAATCTAATATTCCTTTTTTCATTATTTATGTTTATATATATATATATATATATATATATATATATATATATATATATATATATATATATATATATATATATATATATATATATATATATATATATATATATATATATATGTATATATGAAGCAGAAAAGACCCATAACTATATATATATATATATAGATATATATATATATATATATATATATATATATATATATATATATATATATATATATATATATATATATATATATATATATATATATATGAATCAGAAAAGACCCATAACTAAAACAAAGAAGAAAAAAAATTAATTTAAAATAAAATAAAATAAAATAATATATATATATATATATATATATATATACATATATATATATATATATATATATATATATTCTGTTGGGAAGATAATACATTTACAGGGGGTCCCCAATTTATTACAGGGTTCCGTTCCTGACAGCTACCGTACACGGATTTCATCATAAGTCGGAAAACCCTTAAATACGAACATAGGTCCCTCAATAGTGCTAAAAATAAATACTCTAAAATAGAAAAATACTCTAAGTTCTTAGTCTAAGATATAAAAATAGTAAAGTACATTATACAGTATTTCTTACCTTGACTACTGTGGTTGACTTGCATCTGGATAAATTGATGACTTCAGACCTCATTTCCAACTTAGGGTCGAATGGCTTAGCACCAGAACACGTGGGCAACGCTTCTTCTTCTTCCCCCATTCCAATTTTCACGGCATTAAACTATCCTTTTGCTTTCTCCTGAATCCACAGGAGGCTTACTGGGATGCACCATTGATGCTGGTACTCCAGCCAAAGCACTAATGATATCTTACTTTTGAAACTAAGTCATCACAGCGAATGATCGCAATAAACACTATGGCAGACGAGAATTTGAGAAGCAATGGCTTTACAACGGCACTTCTCTTAAGAATACATTTCATCGCTCTTGTTGCGCTGTCCCTTTGGTTTCTCTCATTCTCCAAAATTCATATTTGTTCTTGATTTGTAAAAAAAAAAAAAAAGATAGCTGATTCTGGTCTCTTTTCATATAACTTTTCTTCACTTTTCATTTCTTTTTCCAATTGAAGTAAATTTTTAAACTTGGGTTTTCTTGTACTCCATTTATCCAATTGTTGAGGTCATTGTTTTTAATTTTCCTTTTCATAGCTTGTTTCGTTATAGATTTCAGTTCTCAATACGTGATATCTATTTTATCCATAAATACTGTAGTTAATAGTCCCCAAAAATCCTTTTTCATGTTTCGTTTTTTCGACTAAAGCTGTTTTCTTGAGTTGATTTCTTGTATTTTCTTCTGTATACTTGACGAGGTATTCCAAAGGCCAACCCCAACAAACTTTTTCGCATAAAGATCATATTTAGAGCTATGTATTTAGTAATATTGTGAATAAATTAAACCTAATTTCTTCAAATAACCAAATACATAAAGAAAAGAAAACCATTAACTTGATATATATATATATATATATATATATATATATATATATATATATATATATATATATATATATATATATATATATATATATATATATATATATATATATATATATATATATATATATATATATATATATATATATATATATATATATATATATATATATATATATATATATATATATATATATATATATACATACATACATATACCGAGGCTGTTTCCCCCTTAAATTTATATATATATATATATATATATATATATATATATATATATATATATATATATATATATATATATATATATATATATATATATATATATATATATATATATATATATATATATATATATATATATATATATATATATATATATATATATATATATATATATATATATATATATATAGTTCAATGTTTACAAGATATCAAGATTACCACAATATCATTTAAGGTAACAAAATAGGCCAAAGTCATTACTTTTCAAGCAATTTTTATGTATCGAAAATGAACAGACCAAAAGTATCACACTAGACGAAAAGGGCGGCAAATACAGAGTCAGTGTTGCCTTAAAACAGAAAACCAAAACAACGTACAGTTCGTTATGACAAAAAGAAGCAAAATTAAGGGATCAGTTTAGAACAACAACAAAATTATTAATAAATATAGTGAATATATATATATCAATTAATAAATAAATTAATATATAAATAAAGAAAACATATATCATACCATTACAACACTCCAAATAAAGAAAGAAAATACACTATGCCACTATATATATATTATATATATATATATATATATATATATATATATATATATATATATATATATATATATATATATATATATATATATATATATATATATATATATATATATATATATATATATATATATATATATATATATATATATATATATAACAATGCCGTGTGGCAACGTATTCCAAACTTTTTCGCATAAAGATCGTGCTTGCGGCTATGTATTTGGCAATTTTGTAAATAAATTCAATCTTATTCATTCAAATAACCAAATACATAAACAAACAAATAAATAAAGCCATTAACTTGATATATAGGTATATAATAGTGCTGTTACATGTTTTTCGTCTTCCAGGCTCGCAAACTCAGCGCACGAAGTTTGAATTTACCACACAACCCGGGTAGGTCGAAAAATTGTTTATCAACAAGTTATAATAATGTATGGGCCTCTATCGTACCGGCGGAAATGCATACGACAAAAATCGGGAATCCCTGTATTTCAGTAATGTCACTTTCAGATAATTAAGTGAAAAAATTTGGTTCATAACAGTATTGTTCAGTTCTGAAGGTGTTTGGCCATTCTATATTCCTCACTCGGGCAGTCATTCAGTCTCGGTGATCTCTGTTGTTTTCAGTTATACATTCTTAGCATGCACTCGTTCTTTTGACGGCAGTAGCCTCCAGTGCCTTCAAGTGGCTGACTGCAAGCATCCAGCTTAAGAAAATAAGGAGACTGCCCACAAACACAAGTGTAATCGAATGGAAATAAAGGTGAAAGCAAAAGAAATAGAAAAATGGGGTAATAGGCCATCCCATCATGACCTACGAACCAGATCTTCCTGCATCTACAATCAATAAGGTGACTCAACTAGTGCAAAACTGGTAAGGATAATTATAGTTTTCTTTTAGGAATGTACTTTTTTTGCTTTTTTGCCAGAATTTGGAAAATATTGTAAGGAGAACAGCATTCCCTTCAACATGTAGATCACTTAAGACAACTTATCTTAAAGTGACATTAATTCATCCATATACCGAAGCCATAGTTTTCCTCATAAGGGATGTGGCTGAGTCAAAGATAATACTTAGACGTTTTGTGGAAAGTAAATACAGAGGAGGGGATTCCTAGTCTCCTCGCTCCGCCCCATTTAGTCGACTTTTACGCACAGGGGAACACGGAGGAAGTATTCTTACCCCCTCCCTCCCTCAGGGGGTTTAAGTGACATTAATGAATCTTCAATATTATCCCAATGCTTGAGGTGGTATACCATCACCCTTGAAGAAAACTCGCTGTCAATGCAAACTATCTTTATTGATTATGATAATGGCAATTCTCTGTAACAAAAAGAAACTACTACCAGAGAATGCCAAAATAAAAACATATTTATTTAACTTTGAGATAAATCAGATATGATGAACAAATTAATGATATAAAAACTATATTAAACTAGAATAGATGCAGGCCTAGGCCTATAAGCCCCATGCACTTGGCAATAAGTTAAATGTTAGCCTACTCTTCATAAAGTATTAATAGTAATAATGAAAAATTTTCTAAATATACAGAAAAACTGAAAGAAGTATCTTGACAAAAACTTAATATCCAAAATCATGCTAGGCTAGGCCTAGGCTATAAGAAGTACCTTGATAAACAAACTTAGTATTCAATAACATGCTAGGCTAGGCCTAGGCTATATGTGTTATCCACTTACATTTTGCAACTGTCAAGGAATGGATATCAGTCTTTGAACAATAACACATTAACACTGTAATAATAATAAATGGATTACTTTACCTACCTAATAGGTTTAAGATAGAAATCATAAAAGAAACATAGGACAAACTCTGTACGCCTGATAATTGTAAGCAGCTGACTGCAGTGTTACCAGATATGTAAGTATTGCCAATATACATCACTCTTCAACCCTAACACTATAACTGTCCTGGTACTAATGTGAGTAACTGGTTCCACCATTAGCCACAGAAGTAAACATTTGCATTAAGTCAGGACCCTTCCATATATGTGTCAGTACTTTACATATAACGTAACTCAAACCTAGCATATATGGTAATATATTTAATTCAGAGTTTACGAGTAAGCTGTACTTGCTGCTCAGTAAAATAAGTATAAATACATAATGATTTTAACTACAGCACATAACTAAATGTTAAAGAAATGTAAAATATACAGTTAAGCAGGTTCACTATACCTGCTCTGATAATTTCAGTATCGTAATAAAACGATATCATGAGTGTGGTTATGTTGTGTACACTATTACAGATAAATTATGTGTATTACATCGTAAAATAATTGCAAAATCATAATAACTGTAACTACAGTAATAATTGCTTAAGAGATATGAAACAGCCTCCTGGCTAGTACAGTGGTAACGAGCTGGTCTCGCATTCACAAGGTCGAAGGATTGCGCCTCGTCCAGGCAAGAGAGTTTAAGCTGTTTACTGGGGAGGTTACTACTGTGGCTGGGCACCACAGTGGGGGGTTGGGGCCTGTACCGGCTGGCAGCTGCCCTATGGGTCCTCCATGACCCGTTCCACCCTTCCGAGGGTGGAGAATCTAAAAAAAAAAAATATGAAACAGTCAAGTGATGATTATCACAACACTAACATATTTTAAACAAACCACAATCGGAAAACTACGTATATCATTACATATTTCTATCATAGTAAAACTATGTTTACAATAACCAAAATCACACCACTTCTCCTGTGAATTTCTAATATTTCAAGTTCTATACTTCATAAAACTATGCAACACCCTTTGATAGCTTTAAACTCCCTCTTTCCCGATGTGCTAGCAACCTCACGGAAAGCTTCATCCAGCTTCAGTGCCTTTTTATACAAGCTATATCTGCCAGCAGGGACATGCTCTAGCTCTGCGTGTTCTAACAGCATGTTTTATTCTTTCTCAGTTTTCACCAGCACTTTGTCATGATATTGAGAAACCATGTTTCATACTGCAGGCAAAACACTACCAATATTATGCATTTTTTTTTTCCCTTTGATGCCAGACTGATCTTTCCCTTATTTTCATGTCATTTCAGATGTTATCATCTATTTTATCTGGCCTAAAACTTCTATTTTTGGCTCTGAACTTTCCACAGTTCAAACCTTCTTGAGCTTATTATCACGACTGTTAGCACTTATTTTGGGGGGAAACATTTCACATAATGGTAAACAAAAATATGACAGTTCCCGAATGCAATGAGGAAATCATGAGTAGAGACGATAGATTTTATTCCAACTGGTTCAGGATAAAGACTGACTCACACCTGGCTCCCAACATTCTCCTCACTCACTCGGCTGCCATGTTGCCTCATTGTGCTTATGAAATACATACCATGTTTTGTGCTCGTTTTGCTAGTTTTGAAAATTTTTGGATAATTTTTTTCTTATAACTGTTATTTAATATTTTTGATTTGTGTATAGGCTAGTTGAATGCACATGAGTATGTTTTATGTAAGTATTGGGACAAATGTACTTCTGTACTCCAATTGTGTAGGATAAGTATTTTTTTAACACTACCATATGATTATTATTATTAATATGAAATATACTGTACAGTGTGTGTGTATGTATGTATGTGTGTAAACTCAATACCTCATGGACTTGCTTTACATAAGAAAAATCTGCAATACAAGGTACAGTGGTACCTCTAGTCATGAACTTAAACCATTCGTTAACCCCATTCGTGAGTCAAAATGTTTGTAACTTGAAACAATTTTTCTCATTGAAATGCATGTAATTCCAATTAATCTGTTCTCCAGTCCCAGAAACCTACCTTTTTATTTTTTTTCTATTGGTTTATATGTGGCAAAAATATTGAATGGAATTAGAAATAACCTTCATTATAGAAAACTACAGTATAGTATTCTACTGTACTAAAATAAAATATGATATTTACCTTTATGGTTGATAGTTGCTGGCACATGTGGAGGAGGAGGAGGAGGACTAGCCGCCTCTCCATGCCTAACAACACTATGAATTCCAGTTCGTCGACAAAATTTTTCAAACCAGCCTCTACTTGCTTTAAATCCAATTTTAACGCCACTAGAACTTGGAATATTCGCTACTAAATCATGTTGTAACTGTAGAGCCTTTGCACATATTATTCCCTTGCTAACACTATCTTCAGCGAGCTCTTTTTCATTTATCCAAAATAACAATAATTTTTTACCTTTTCTATAACTTGAGACCTATGTATCGTTAAAATAGTCACTCCTTTAGCCACGTTAGCCAGCTTTAAGGCCTCTTTATTTTTTAAAAGAGTAGAGTTGGTCGATTTCACCATGTCATAATGCGTT
The DNA here is from genome assembly GCA_037179515.1 of Halocaridina rubra. Lineage (NCBI taxonomy): Eukaryota > Metazoa > Arthropoda > Malacostraca > Decapoda > Atyidae > Halocaridina > Halocaridina rubra. The sequence continues at coordinate 47,918 of JAXCGZ010000319.1, forward strand.
GTGGGATCAGAAACACCAACACCGTTCTCAAGTATAGCTATTATTTTTTTCTTCAGTTCCACAGTTATGCGTCTACGCTTTTAAACGTTACTATTACTAACACTTTTCACTTTCTTAGGAGCCATAATGAGGGGTAATTTAAAGTAAAAAACAAAAAAATCTGGAAATCTACAAACAAGGAGCGGTCTTCACAGTGTGGGCATCAATGCAGAATTGAAAGCAAACACATGGTCGCCTGGGCGGATGTGCGTTCATACCCCAAGGATTGTTCACAGGTCGATTTAGAATTTTTTTGAAAATTGTAAACGTAGGTCGATTTGTTCATGGTTGGGGTCGTTCGTAGGTTGAGGTTCGACTGTACGTTATTGTTTTGATTATAACAGAGTTTGATAAAAAACCAGGAATGCAATTTCAATGTGTTTTTTTTTTTTATATTTGGTAAAGGAAATATCTGTCATATTATATTAATGTAAATACTTACTCTATTAGATTAGAAAAAGTATTGATTATAGTATTAATATAATAATAGGGTTAGGTAACAAAATATCTAGAATACAGTTATGGTTATTATCATAATTTTTTTTTAGGTAAGAAAATAGCTAGAATACAGTACTGATGGTATGACAACTTTCTTAGGCAAGGCAAAAGTGGAATTAATTATGGTTATTATTATCAGTTTTTTTTAGGTAACAAAATAGTTTGAATACAGTATTGATGGGATGACAACTTTATTAGACAAGGCAAAAGTGGAATTAATTATGGTTATTATTAGTAGATTTTTTTAAGTATGAAACAACTGGAATACAATATTACTTTGTTAGAGTCTGAAATATATTTTGGCATAGATGTTGTGAATCTATTGAATAACCATACTTTAATATTTTTCATTTTTTAATTTTGTGTCAAACCTTATACAGTATATTCCTTACTTAAAAACATTGTGAATTTTACTGAAATAATTTTATAGCGTTTTCAAGCAATTTAAACAATAATACTTTTTTTTTAGTTCTTACTATATCTTAGTGTTTTACGTATGGAGCGTATAACACCTTAGACTTCTTGAAATACCTTTCATAGTATTTCTTGTAAGTTCTCAGGTTCAGAATTAATTGAATTTTCAAATTTTAACCTTCCTAACTTGATTAGTACTGGATAGTTCTTAGTGAAACAGACAATATATGTCACTCGCTATATATCATTAACATCTTCATTTCCACTTAAAAAATTGCTCTGTGAGAAATATCTCCACTGTTACTGTCTGTTGCACTCCAGTGTGTGACTTTTTAACAACTCTAATATTGTTTGATTAGTTTATTTCATAAAATAATTTGTATCATTGCTGTATAACATTAAATATAATAGAGAAGTGTGTCCAGTTGTGAAGTGCTTTATCATAAAGGTGCTCGCCTATTATAGAGGCTGTAAGTGGATTTCAGTATAAAAATTTCCAATTAAATTAAAACTGAATGATATTTTAGTAATACCATATTCTTAATTACAGTGGTGTTCATATTTCAGGTTGTTTACATTATTTTAGATAGCTATAGAAAAGCTGAAAACTTGTTTTGGAGGGTGACATTTTTCTGCGGTAATGTCCTTGAGATATTCAGGGAATACTTTTGCTGCCTTCGTGTTGTCCGACACAACGTTATGCACAATCTTCAAAGTTTTCAGGTTATGGCGCATTATAAAACTATGCAGCCATCCTTTGCTGGCTTTAAACTCCTTCATTTTCGATGTCCAAACACATTTACTGAAATTTCCATTTACTGTACCTTAATGAAGAGATTACTTTATATAGTTCTACAGTGTAAAAATATGCTATATTTTCTTTTATCTTACCTTTTATTTTTTGTATGCGTGAGCGATCTTCATAGTGCGGGCATCAATGCAGAACTGAGAGCAAACACTTGGCTGCCTGGGGGGATGTGCGTTAGTACCCCAAGGATTGTTCGCAGGTCGATTTAGAATTTGTTAGAAAATTGTATACGCAGGTCAATTTGTTCATGGTTGGGGGCATTTGTAGGTTGAGGTTCGACTGTACGTTATTGTTTTGATCATAACAGAGTTTGATAAAAAACAAGGAATGCAATTTCAATGTTTTTTTTTTATATTTGGTAAAAGAACTATCTTTCATATTATATTAATGTAAATACTTACTCAACTAGATTAGAAAAAATTTTTGATTATAGTATGAATATGATAATAGGGTTAGGTAACAAAATATCTAGAATACAGTACTAATGGCATGACAGCTTTATTAGGCAAGGCAAAAGTGGAATTTATTATGGTTATTATCATAAATTATTTTTTAGGTAAGAAAATAGCTAGAATACAGTAGTGATGGTATGACAACTTTATCAGGCAAGGAAAAAGTGGAATTCATTATGGTTATTATTATCAATTTTTTTAGGTAATAGAATATCTCCACTGTTACTGTCAGTTGCACTCCAATGTTTGACTTTTTAACAACTCTAGTATTATTTGATCAGATTATTTCACAGAATGATTGGTACCAGTACTGTATAAGATTAAATATAATAGAGAATTGTGTCCAGTTGTGAAATACTTTATCAGAAAGGTGTTTGACTATTACAGAGGCTGTAAGAGGATTTCAGTATAAATTTTTCCTATTAAATCAAAACTAAATAACATTGTATTAATTCTATATTCCTTAATACAGTAGTGTTCAGTCTTTAGGTTTTGATATATTCAGGGAACACTTTTGCTGCCCTCGTGTTGGCCGACACAACGTCACCCGTGATCTTCAAAGTTATCAGGTTATGACGCTTTATAAAACTATGCAGCCATCCTTTGCTGGCTTTAAACTCCTTCTTTTTTTATGTCCAAACACATTTACTGAAATTTTCATATACCTTAATGAAGAGAATATTTTATATAGTTCTATTTTTTTACTTTTTCTCCAGTCTGTTGGTAGCTTATCTTAACTTTTAGTTTTTGTATGTGTGAGTGATTGTGCTTTTTAAAAGTTTTTTTTTTAAACTTTAGATTATTTTGTGTAATTCTGTAAAATGGTTACATATAAAGAACTTAGATCTATTTAGCTTTAATACTGGAGAGGATAACAGACAGTATATGCATTAGCACACCTACCGTAGGCACAATTCTCCATTACAAAATAGTGAGCCACAGTTATGTAGATGTCGTTAATAGTTCAAAGGTTATAGTGCCTGGTCTCTACTCCATAACTCACATGTAAAAATAGTATTACTCGTTTATACGGTTGCATAGATTAACTTCTTCCCCTTATGTACCCTCTCTTCTCCTTGAGTTGAGGTTGGTGCTATTATAGTATGTGATTATTGTCAGTTTTCTATTTTAGGATGCAGTGTACATCAATATTCTTCTGTAGACGGTAAGATGTATAATCACCATATGTTAAGTTTTATTTATAACCTTACCTAGCCCTGTGTTAAGATGTAGTTACCCCATGTTAAGTTCATGGTTATTTAATTTGTTTCTATGTCGAACACGTTCTCCTTTAGGGTAGATCTCTAATATGGCAATAGATTCCACACTCTAATAGCACTTTGACTTGTTTCCCCTCCCTCTTACTTTTCACGGGAGCCCTCCTCCTTTTCTTCAGAAACTTACAGCTTTTCCTTCTCCACCATCATTGTGTTTTTTTATATTTTTACTCATGAGCTGTGGAAATGTTTTTAGTCATATCAAAATCCAAACAGTGAAGATTGTGCTTCTCTATCGATCTTATATATATATATATATATATATATATATATATATATATATATATATATATATATATATATATATATATCTGATATTCTTTTCACTGAACTTGCTAAGCTGATTGAGGGGGGGGGCATACTAAGATCCCTTTACATATAATTCTTCTGGAGTACAGAAATGTTCATTGGAGGTGCATTGAGGAAGTGACGTTAGTAACAAAAATTGCAACAAAAAATTTAGGTACTTTTGTAGTATGTGGTCTACTTCACTAACTTTAGTCTATTGTTCCCCAAACTAACCTATCCAAACCAGATTAGGTTGGTTAAGTTAGGTTAGTGTACTTAACAACAGACTACAGATAATGAGGAAAACCCCATACTACAGCGGCACCAAAAATTGAAAAATTGTCACGCCATAGAATGCAAAGAGAAGTTGACTGTGGGCAAGGAAGTGATATCAGTACAAAGGATATGACATCCTTAAAAAGATGTATTGGAAGCAAAAAAATAATCGCTGCCATCTACACAACATAGAAATGAAACAGAGGATGGGGTTTCGATGATCGGAGAGATGCAAACGTAAGAGAAGATTAGACTTGATAACAAGAAGTCCGCCGTGATCAAGGAATGTGACATCAGTAAAGAATAATATTGGAAAATTTAATTATCATTACGGCATACCTGATTATTAAGCGAGAAGGACAAGAAGTTTGGCAGTCAGAAGACACTGAAAATGGCATAGGGAAAGATGCCTAGGAAAGCAAGGAAAGAGAATGACCATTATAATAATGAATAAAAGAATGAACTGTCTGGCGAAAGTGGCAGAATGAGCCAGGAGAGAGAAATATTTTGAACATTCCGTAATTAAATGGG
>JAXCGZ010000319.1:57500-62500 GCA_037179515.1 Halocaridina rubra
GCTATTCGTCACTGTATGAAAGGTTATTTTTATTTTTTCTAATTATTTTTTAATATTCATTTCTTAACGTATAACAAAACACCAAGTCAATATAAATGATTATAGGTAATTTTATTCCTTATTTGGGATTGTCATTTTGTAGTGCCTTCTGGTCCCTGCAACCCACCCAGAAGGTAACAGCTTCAATTCTCCACGTAGAGATTTGTATAGTATATATTCATATTACTTCAAAAGGTGTTTCGCCCAGAAGGTACCATGTTCGATGCTCCAAAGGAATTTTTTTTATTCCGTATTTATATGAGAATTACCTTTTTTTTTTTTTTTTTTTAGGTACCTTCTGGTACCTGCTTCCTACCCAGGAGGTCCCAACTTCACTTCTAATGGGAGATTTTCTTATATAGGTGTACACTGATATTTCATCTTACCGGTTTCCCACAAAGAAGGTACCAAGTTCAATTCTCTAAAAGAGTTGGATTTACTAATTTTAAATGAATATTCAGTTGCTTTGTATAGGTACCTTCTGGTACCTGTGGGGAACCTAGTGGAACATTTTTCCACCTATGAAGTACCCAGTTCCGTGTTCTGAGAAAATTTATATGTTTAGTACATGTCAATAATTCGCATAGTTGCAACGAATGGTACGTTCTGGTACCTAATGCTCGTCCAGGAGGTACGAGGTTCAGCTCCCTAAAAAAAAGTTGCAGTCATAGTATATATAACTATTCCATAATATTGCATAGGCACCCTCTGGTACTTATTTCTTACCTAGGAGGTACCAAGTTCAGTTCTCTAATGATGTTTGGGTATAGATGATATTAACATTGTATCTTGTTGAATTGGTGAGCTCTGCAGGCCCAATAAGTACGCGATTTAATGTGTGGGGTCAGTATGGAAAAAAAAGTTTATCTCTGCAATTGAGGGCTTGAGGTGATTCGTAAGGCTTCTAATAATAATAATAATAATAATGATAATGATGATGATGATTATTATTATATTATTACTATTATATTTTATTATTATTATTATTATTATTATTATTATTATTATTATTATTATTATTATTATTATTATTGCTTTTATTGGTATCATTATTATGTTTACAATTATAATAAAAATTATAATAATAAATACTAATAATATTGATAATTATTGTAATGTAGATATTTCTTCTATTGATGTTTAACAGCAATAACTTAAATCATTACTGCTGCTACTACTAATCCTACTGTTGCTACTATTACTCATGTAAAATAATTAGATATCAATAATAAGAATACTAATAATTGCAACAACAATAATCATTAATAATAATCATTTTTGTAATACAATACAAAGCAAGACATCCCTCGTCATTCCCCTACCCTCTCCCCAAGGCGTATTTCGTCATTTCCTGCCTGATGGGGGGGGGGTTAAGGGAAAAATATTTCAACCGAAGTTAACCTAATACTTCCCTTGGCGTTATGTTATGTTACTCTACGTTATACATGAGCATTACCGTTACCGAAGGGGGGGAGGGAGGGAGGGGGGGTGTTATTTTGTTGGATGACAGAAAGGCTGGTAAAAGGGAAAAACACATTAAAGGCAAATAACAAACAGAATAGACAGATATGTAAGACAGGGGAGACAGGAGGAAAAACGAGATGAATCTATCTACCATAGAATCTAACGTTGTGGCAAACTCGATACCTGGATGCCATGTTGCATCGATTAGTAACCTTGTTCAAAAACCTCAGGAAACTAATTTCAAGGATATTTTTGCGTTATTGCCTTTGTAGCTCTCCAATTAATTTTTTTACTAATGTTACTTGGACGAAAACTTTTTCTTTTAGCATTACCGTGGGTTAGAAGAGATGCATTATGGCGGCTCATGATAGGTGGTTGGCCAGATGAGCCTGTCGTTTTTTGTAGTCCCATGCGATAGACAAGTTTCCCATATCCCAGTCCCGATAGCTGTACAATACGCTGTCACAGATAATCCTTAAATTGCTCCCTGTCTATCATATCCTACATCTTAAGAGTCTCTCTCTCTCTCTCTCTCTCTCTCTCTCTCTCTCTCTCTCTCTCTCTCTCTCTCTCTCTCTCTCTCTCTCTCTCTCTCTCTCCTTCCATGTATCTATCTATCCATTTTTCTGTCTATCCAGTTATTGCTTGTCTAAGTCCTGGAAATTAGAGTAAAATGCCTTGTAATTACCAGAATGTAAGTCATTTTATTCACACACACACACACACATGAATTCGCTAAGCGAGGAGGTAGTTAATGCTATCTCAATCCATAGTTTTAAGGACAGGTATGATAAGTATCACTAAGTATAAAATGGAACCGATCAGGAGACGGGAAGATACGAGCTTTGGGCTCTTTCCCGTAAACACAATTAGGTAATCACAATTAGGTAATCACACACACACACACACACACACACACACACACACACACACACACACACACACAGGGATAGCACTGCTCATAAGTGAAAGGATTCAAGTCGAAGAAATAAACTTGGCTATAGAAAGTGAGTTCAAGGAATTTCTTGTTGCTCGCATAAATACTGGGTCAGAGAGCATTATAATAACTGTTGTATACAACTCACCAAGGAACCAAAATAGGCTTGAAGTTTATGAGGAAAGTCATATAGGTACTATTGAAGTCATAAACTCAGTTGTTAACATGGCACGGGAAAAAAAATGTAGGATTTTGATTATGGGAGACTTTAATCATAAAGAGATAGATTGGATAAATCTTGACCCACACAGTGGTGAGGACTCATTCGGGGCAAGATTCCTAGATTGCGTACAATGGAATTTCCTACACCAACATGTAATGGAACCAACAAGAGCCAGGGGTGGGGATGAGTCATCACTACTTGATCTAGTGTTCACAGATAATGTGTTGGATATTGAAAATATTGAGTATGAACCACCAATTGGAAAGAGTGACCACTGTGTGTTGTTGATGGAGTATATCATTGAAGATATTCTTCCTGAGAGTAGAGGCACTGAGGACATGAGGAAGAACTATCGGAAAGGAGATTACATCAAAATGAATGAGCTTTTGGCAGTTATTGACTGGAGAACCTTATTTTACAACAAATCTGTACAAGAAATGTATGACATCTTTTGTGAGAAATATGGGAAGATAGTAGATTGCTGCATACCTGTCACCAAAGTAGGTGTAATTCATTCCAGAGAGAAATGGTTCGATAATGGGTGTAAAAGAGCTAAGGAGTATAGAGACAAATGCTGGAAAAGGTATAGGAGGAGAAAAAACATAAATGCCTGGCAAACCTACAAAAGAGCAAGTAATGACTACCTAAGTAAAAGGAGAGAGGCAGAGAGAGACTATGAGAGGGACATCACCAGGAAGGCTAAAGAAAATCCCAAGCTTTTCCACAGCTTTATCAGAGGAAAACTGAAGGTAAAAGAACAGGTTTTAAGGCTAAAGAGAGCGGATGGAAGCATCACTGAGACGGATGAAGAGATCTGCAAAGAATTGAACAAGGAGTTTCAGTCAGTATTTACAGTAGAAAATACCCCACCCCCTCAGATTACAGTGATAGAAGCTCAAGGACCGGTATTAGAGAAAATCAACCTTACAGCCACAGAGGTATGCAAAGCGCTGATGGATTTAGATGTTCATAAAGCTACAGGTCCTGATGACATATCCCCTCATGTGCTTAAAAAATGCGCAAACACAATATCAGTGGCACTAAGTATCATATTTAAGGAGTCACTGGAGTCGGGGGAGATTCCAAGATGCTGGAAACAAGCAAATGTGATACCTATCTTCAAAAAGGGAAGGAGGGATACGGCTCTGAACTATAGAGCAGTTTCCTTGACCAGCATAGTTTGCAAAGTTATGGAGAAACTACTAAGGAAACATATCTCTCTTCACTTGGAATCCTTCAACTTTTTGTCAGTGAGGCAACATGGCTTCAGAGAAGGTAGATCAACAGTAACAAACTTATTAGAATTTTATGATGAGGTAAGCCAAATCTTACAGGAAAGAGAGGGCTGGGCAGATTGCATATTCCTAGACTTCCAGAAAGCGTTTGACACTGTTCCACATGGGAGACTTATTAGGAAGCTGCAATCAATGGCTAGAATAGGTGGAAATGTCTTGGAATGGATAAAAACTTACTTAGAAGGAAGGGAACAGAGGGTTAGAGTAAGACACTCAGTGTCTGAATGGAGAAGAGTTAGTAGTGGAGTTCCACAGGGTTCAGTTTTAGGGCCACTTTTGTTCCTTGTATATGTAAATGACCTACCTGATTCTGTAAATTCTTTCATGAATATGTTTGCAGATGATGCAAAGATTGTGAAGAAAGTAAAAAACGAGAACAATGGTAGAGAACTTCAGGAGGATCTAAATAATCTGCATGAGTGGTCAGAAAAGTGGCTAATGAAATTCAATACTTCAAAATGTAAGGTAATGAGAATGGGTACAAGTGCAAGAAGGCCCAAGCTTGACTACTCGGTGGCTGGAGTACAACTTCAAGAGACAGAAAATGAGAGAGATCTAGGAGTAAACATACTGGCAGATTTGTCTCCAGAAATACATATAAATGGCATAGTAAGGGCAGCATATGCATTCTTATCAAATGTAAGGGTAGCCTTCAGGCACATGGACAAGGAAATGTTCAGAAATATTTATGTAACCTATGTGAGGCCAAACCTCGAATATGCAGCCCCCTTTTGGAATCCGCACTTGAAAAAGCACATAGCTAAGCTTGAAAAAGTTCAAAGACATGCCACGAAACTGGTGCCAGAAATACGCAATCTCAGTTATGATGAGAGGCTGAGGGAATTAGACTTACCATCACTCGAAGCTAGAAGAGTGAGGGGGGATATGGTGACAGTCTTTAAATTCCTTCATGGTTATGATAGAGTGGATAGGGATCGATATTTTGATATGGCTGGCTCTAGAACTAGAGGTCATAGTTTGAAGCTTGGTAAGAAAACTTCTTTGCAGGATGTAAGGAAATACTTTTTCAGTGTAAGAGTAG
>JAXCGZ010000319.1:67500-77500 GCA_037179515.1 Halocaridina rubra
CTAATGATGTTATTGATTCTTCTCCTCTCTCTCTCTCTCTCTCTCTCTCTCTCTTCTCTCTCTCTCTCTCTCTCTCTCTCTCTCTCTCTCTCTCTCTCTCTCTCTCTCTCTCTCTCTCTCTCCATCATCAACTTCACCATCAGGATTTGGGGGTAGATGTAGGGTGATGCGGCCCGAGTAGGGGAGGGGCTCCAGGTGAGGAGGTACATGGGGAGGGAAGGAGGAGGGGAAAGAGGGTTAGGCGCTACTATATAAATGCCATCCGAATAATCACTTCTACAACATGTGCTAAGCGAAGGACAAACAGGATTAGATAGCTATGAAAACGCTCTCTCTCTCTCTCTCTCTCTCTCTCTCTCTCTCTCTCTCTCTCTCTCTCTCTCTCTCTCTCTCATCACGAGAAGACATCTCTCTCTACACACACACACACACACACACACACACACACACACACATCTATCTATCTATCTATATCTAGATATGCATATATATATATATAATTATATATATATATATATATATATATATATATATATATATATATATATAGATAAAGATAATATTTTCCATATCCCATATATTTAGATAATTCTCGTTTTTCACAAAAACAGTCGTGAATGAAAAAGCCCTTAAGGGAAATGTCCATAACTTATAAGAATTCGGTTCTAGGTTAAACTTTCCAGATGTATTTCAATACATTTAAGTATTTTTCATCCATATTGCAAATACTCGTGAAGTAGAAATCCTTAAAACAAGGAAATTTCTCATATACAAAGAAAAATGTCTGCAAAATCAATATGAAAATGACTGTAGTTTAGGGCGAAATTCTCTGAGAAACTGTCCGTATATTTGCGATATTTGAGCTGAGTGTTAGTTTCCTAATCCCCTCATTGTTGGCATAACTGAGCTCCCGCTTTCTGTCTCCGGCTCTGGGTCTTTTAGGTCGTCTCTTTTTTATTTCTCTCTCTCTCTCTCTCTCTCTCTCTCTCTCTCTCTCTCTCTCTCTCTCTCTCTCTCTCTCTCTCTCTCTCTCTCTCTCTCTCTCTCTCAAGCTAAATCGGCTTAGTATTCTTGAAACTGACAATTTTTGAGGTTAAGGGTTCGTGCTGTGGTGTCGCTATTACTAAAGGCAAGCTTAGTAATATACATTTTATATAATTCTTGACAAGTGAGTTTAAATCTCTTTTCCAACACACTGGAAAGTGATCATATGTTCTTTTTTTCCAGCATACTGGCAAGTGATTTTTTTTTTCTCTGACAACTGAAGTTCGATTTGCTTTTGATTTTGGTCTCATTGATTTACCACTGCCTGGAACGTTATTTTTATTATTGTTATTTTTTTCTTGGGTCCAGCACAGGCAAGTAACATTTACCTTGTTTTTCTAGCACTTTTTGGCAAGTAAGTTGACCTGGTTTGACTAATAAGTTTTTATTTTTTTTATTTATTTTTTAAAGCACCTACTGGTAAGTGAGTTTGATCTTTGTCATATACACCCTGGCTAGTAAGCATTGTTATGTTTCTCTAGCGCTGTCAGTGAGCTCGGTCATGTATAGTCTGCTATGCTTGGTAAATGAGCTTTGATGTTTTTCAAGCACTCTCAGTGAGCTCAGTCTTGTATGTCCAGCATTGTTTGTCAAGTGAAATCCGTTACGATTTTCGAGCACTTTCGGCAAGTAGGCTCCATCGTCTTTGTTCAACTCTATCTGGCAAATCAGCTTGATTTTATTTGCCAAGCACTGACTGATGAGATTGATCTTGTTTTTTCAAGCAGTCTAGTAAGAGAGTTTGGCCTTTTTTTTGTCTAGGACTGTCTAGCAAATGAGCATGGTGTTGTTTGTCTAGAACTCTCTGGCAAGTGAGCTTGGTCTTGTTTATCCAACATTGTCTGGCAGGTGAACTTTTTTTTTTTTTCAACACTCTTTGGTAAGGTTGTTCTTGTTTATACAGCAATATCTGGCAAGTGAGTTTGGTCTTGTTTGTTTCACAAATATATAACTAGGGTAAGAGAGCCTGTCCTTGTTTGTTCAGCAAAAAGTGTAACTTGACAGGTGAGCTTGGTCTTGTCTATCAAACATACTTTATACCTAAGTTATCTTACTCTGGTTTGTTTGACTGATTATGCAATTTGGCTTGTAGTATTAGCATTTCTTGCGCAGAAAATTAAAGTGTTTTGTCTAGTGATCTCTGTCCTGATTCTTCATATTAAAAAAAAATTGCAATTGATTATTATCGTTTTTTTTTTATAATGATGCTGTTGTGCAAGTGAACTTATTTCATATGTTTAGCACAAAATTCGTGGTACAAAGTATTTTTGGTCTCACTTTGTTCAGGAGAAAATGTAACAAGCTTTGCGTCTTTTGTCAAGTATGATTCATTACTTAGCAAGCAAGCTTCACCTCATTTGTGCAAAACATATGTTATATGTATATTAACAAGTATTAAAGGCTTCTGTCCTGTAACCCAACAAGTTATCTTTATTTTCCTCTCCATCAGAGATCCTAGTATTATCTTAATGCAATTTAGCCGTGTCCATCAAAATTAAGATAGGCAAGGTACCATGTGTTAGTGTCCAAAAGTAATTCCAGTTAGGCAAGATATTTTGAGCTCTCCTGACCAACTAAAAATGCAAGTGAGTTAGACTTGTATCTCCAGTAATAAGTGCAGTCTAACAAGTGATCTTGATTTCATCAGACTGATTATTATTTTTTTCTTTTTGTGTCCCACAAGTGGTCAAAATGCTGGTGATGCCTTGTCAGAGCGAGTCCAGAGTGAATAGCAATCTGGCAGGTGATTTTATCCAACAGATACAAGCGAATAATAATTTGCTTTGCTTGTCTACCATGTGATCTGGGTCTCTCTCCTGTCCAACAGTAAATGCGCGTCATACCTTGTCTTTACCTGTCCAGAAGTAAATGCAATCTGTCAGTTGATCTTGATCACCTTTTGTCCATCAGACAAAAAATGCAACTCGGAGATCAGAGAGGCACCAGAAAAAAAATAAAAAAAATGAAACAAGTAAAATTATGGAGCAAATAACAGCATCAAATCCATTAGAGATTATTAAGAGAAGTCGACAGCCAATTGTAACCGGCCATTAAATCTATTAGGCCCATTAAAACAATTAGACTAATAAGGAATTATTGGTGTCTCTCCCAATCATCCACAATCAATTTACAATCAGACGACAATCATTTTCTTCTCTAATGGTGACGAATTGTGTTCAGGATTTGGCTGTCATCTGTTGTCATTTCAGGAGAAAAAAATAATAAATATATAAGAAATGAAAATAAAATTGCCTTTGTGCTCGAACACTTGTGTTATTGAAATGGGTACATCTGCACATTTATTCAATTATTTATTCTTTTCATTCTTATTTCCTTATTCATTCATATATGTATAATACTGGTTGAATTTTTATTGAAATTGATATTAATTATACAATTTTATTTTTGTTTCATATTTATTTCACATGCGTATACTTATTCAGCTGTCTAGTTTTAGTTACTTATTTATATATATATATATATATATATCTATATATATATATATATATATATATATATATATATATATATATATATATATATATATTATATATATATATATTTATATAATCTCTCTACTGACCCCTGCTGGCTAGTACAGTGTAACTGCGCTGGCTTCGCATTCATGAGGTCGAAAGATCGGTTCCCGTCCAAGACCGAGAGTTAAGCTGATTACTGCAGGAACTGCTGTGGGTGGACACCACAGTGGGGGGTTGGGGCTACCCTGGCTGACGAATACCCATTGTAAAATGGAAATAAAGTATTATTATTATTATTATTATTGTTTATTCCTGGCCAAATTATTCGTGACTTGGAGTACAAAGCACACAGTTTCTATCTCTGGTTTACTATTCTTAACAAAGGATACTATAAAGATGCGCGCTTTGCTCGCTTCCTTTTATGTTTAAGGTGTTTGTGGCACATCCCACTTCATGAAAAAACTCTGTTCAGCGATGCGCTGAAACATTATTATTATTATTATTATTATAATTATTATTATTATTATTATTATTATTATTATTATTATTATTATTATTATTATTATTATTATTATTATTATTATTATTATTATTATTATTATTATTATTATTATCATTATCATTATTATTATTATTATTATTATTATCATTATTATTATTATAATTATTATTATTATTATTATTATTATTATTATTATTATTATCATTATCATTATCATTATCATTATTATTATTATTATTATTATTATTATTATTATTATTATTATTATTATTATTATTATTATTATTATTATATTATTATTATCATTATTATTATTATTATTATTATTTCAGTCCCCACAAAACAAACAAAAACAAACAAACTTTATTTCCATTTCAATACAATGGGTATTCGTCAGCCAGGGCAAGCCCCAACCCCCCACTGTGGTGTCCAACCACAGCAGTTCCTGCCAGTAAACAGCTTAAACTCTCGGTCTTGGACGGGAACCGATCTTTCGACCTCGTGAATGCGAAGCCAGCGCGTTACCACTGTACTAGTGGAGCACTCTAGCTTATTTCGCTCTACCCATCCCAAATTTGAATCAATAGAGTTAGTTTGGTGTAGCTCGGATCAGTTGTGGTAATTGGTGCAAAAATAGAGGTATTCAGCTGTAAAACTGAAGCCTATGACAACCATTAGTCTCTGAGAGGCTAGAGAGAAGCAGCGACGCCCTATGAAAAGAGGAAAAGCGGCCGATAATGACGAAGACAGTACTATTTCTAAGGTGTTGTTCTGAAGCTTTTTAGTCAGCACCACATGTAAGATAAGGAGTGGGCAGTGGTGCTCCCTGTGGTAGCCTCTGTCTACTCATCTGACTCATTGAGCTTACTCCATTCGATTTGTGGTGTCTCTGGTGAATTAATACCTTCACGAGCTCATCCTTCGATAAGGACTAAAATACCTATTTTGAATTTACACACACACATATTCTCAAGTATTTTTCATGTGAATGTTTAGGCCCTCGAGGGTAATCTACTTACCATATCTGGAGTTGTCATTGAAATTATTGATAATCAAGTTAGTTTAACTGAAGTTTTGTTCCAGGGCTAATAATCCTTTCAGTATCTTGATGTTGATTTGAAAAATAACATCAGTTTCAGAGCTATATATTGAAATTCTGAATAGTATGCTATTGTCCTCGGTGAGTAAGTGTCGTACGCGGTCATTTTTCATTAAAAGGACCTAAATATCATCTGTGTTATTATTAATTACCCAATTCAACTCCGTTCTGGTCCTCATTTCGAATTAATGTAGAGGTTTTGCATCAGGAAAGGTACCGAATCATATAACTTTGAACACCAAAGCAGGTACTAACCTTCAAAAGGCTATATGAGCACACAACTACCCCGTAAAAAACACGCGAAGAATTGCAAATGAGAAAAAAGTCATATCTTTAATATGAATTAACAAGTGTGATTGGCTCGGATAGTATACTACTCCTAATTTCTGTAATCATACTATTGATTATAATATACAGAATTCAAGGCAATTAAATATATAATATACCTTTAGTTGGGTTGTTCTCTTGTCTCTAGTATTCAATTTTATGAGTTAGGATTTCTTAGAATTTTTTTTTGTTTAGAAAAAAAGAAGAGGTTTGGCTATTACCATTATCAATGGTCATTCAGGTATGAAACACTAATAAAGGGTTGTTTGGTGCATTAATCACCCAATGAGGGTGATTGAGTAGTTAAGAGGGGGAGCCCCATGATAGGGGCTTGGGGGGGAGTGTGATTATCTTTGGTTATCACTGATTGTCAGTGATTATGTTTCTTCTTATTATTGGGTGTCATGTTCTGTCATTACTAGCATTAGAGGATAGTTAGGGTAATTTAATGGTAATTTAGAAGTAATTAAATGGTAGGATTCCTATTTAGGAGTGGGTGAACATGGAATGGAATTGAAGCTGCCTTTGTAATCGTTTATTAATCGTTAATGGGAGGGGTAAACTAGACAATGACAGTTAGGTTGTTAGAGATTTATTGAAGGGTTTGGTTATGATTTATTCTGGGGTTTAATTCCTGGAAATGGTCATTAGCTTCTGAAATGTTATTAATCAACCCCCAAATACTAATCGTGTTTTTTCCCGGCAAGATCTGAGTGATTTGTTATTGTCTTACTACTGGAATCCGTGATTAATAGAGAGAGAGAGAGAGAGAGAGAGAGAGAGAGAGAGAGAGAGAGAGAGAGAGAGAGAGAGAGAGAGGAGAGAGAGAGAGAGAGAGAGAGAGAGAGGAGAGAGAGAGAGAGAGAGAGAGAGAGAGAATGGTGATTAGTGACTTAAGACTAAATAACCCGTTGAATTGGCAGTTAACGGGAAATGGTGCTTCCTATTGGCCATTCATCACCCAGAGTGTGATTAATTACAACTAAATGAGCAAATGTGGGTTAATGAAAATGCTTTCATGAAGCTGTTATTAAGTGATCGGCTTATTTTTTTGTTTCCCTCCCTCGTTACAGATAGTTGACTGCAAATTGGATAATGAGGCTAGTTTTTGCTCAGGTTAATAGCTGATGACCAGGTAATAAGACATAAGGCGCGGTATTCAGACATTATTAAACTCATAAAAAATTTCAGCTCCGTAAGAAGTTCAGAATAAAGCTGTTACTCTGTGCATCTTCTAACTCACACCCTGAAAGAAACTAAGTTCAAATCCTGTGCATTCTTATACTCATGAAATACCTGTGAATGGTATACACGCAGTTTTCTTCATTTACTGTGTCACTTTCTCGCAATACACTGATTTCTCTTCTTAACTCTGGTCTCTGGCCTGGTTAGGATCTCTGAGTGGAGCAGGCATAAGTTATAGTTACCTTGAATGCCCATGGGTGGGCTCTATTCAAATGAGGAGTTGAGCGTTCTCTGCCTCCCATGTTCAATCTACTTTGCCATTCTCTCTCTCTCTCTCTCTCTCTCTCTCTCTCTCTCTCTCTCTCTCTCTCTCTCTCTCTCTCTCTCTCTCTCTCTCTCTCTCTCTCTCTCCTTTTTTTTTTTTTTGAATGGGTTCTGCCCAGGTTAAACGTTGAGGAGACTCTGCTTCTCTTACTTACTCTAACCTTGTCTTATTTCTTCTCGAAGATGGAGTGGCATTTGTTCAGGTGAGGACTTAAGTTCCCTTTCCTTCCCTTGTTTACTCTCTCTTTCATACTCAGCATTTTCTTCTCTCTTTCTTAAAGTTGGGTGGGTTCTATGCAAGTGAAGACTTGAACGTCCTCTGCTTCCCATGTTCACTCTCTCTTGCACTCCTACTCTATAATTTCTTATTTCTTTTTCCTGGGCGAAGTTTCTTTCCTTTTAAGAGTCAAGATTTTGTTTTAATTGACGTCCTCCTTGTAAGGGAGGTTATGCCAAGGGTGTGTGTGTGAGTGTGTGTGTGTGTGTATACATGCATACATATACATGCATACACATACATGCCCCCATTCCCCCTTGTAAGAGGGGTGTTTAAGCTATGAAACACGCAATTACCACAATCCACACATACCTCAACTACTCCTCTTAGCTTCTTGGAAATAAAAGTTTCCACACTTCCCCCCTACCGCCTTTGCTTGGGGTCACCCACTAGGTAGATTGGCAAGCATATTCTACTATGAGACCCGACAGCACAGCTGATTTACCCTCGTTGCTTTATCACATGGCAACTCCCTTCACATCCGTCCATCACAGTTCCCTGAGCTTGCAGGTGCGAGAAATCTCTTTGGCCTGTGTCACCTATACACAATCTTCCTCCATTCATTCCTATCTCTTCCATGCTCTCTTCCCTTTTTCACTAACATTATACGTGCAACCAATGCCCTTTTCACACCATCCCTCCATCTCCTTCTTGGTCTTCCTTTTGGCCTAACTCCAACTGCTTCTGTACTCCACACTCTCTTTGCTATGCATTCATCACTCATCCTTTCCATGTTTTCAAACCAACTCAGTACTCTCTGATCTAAGCTATCCGACAGCTTTCTTTCAACATTAGTTCTCCATCTGGCCTCCTCATTTCTTACTCTAGATACACCAAACAAACAAAACAAAAACAAACAAACTTTATTTCCATTTCATTATACAATGGGTATTCGTCAGCCGTGGCAAGCCCCAACCCCCCACTGTGGTGTCCAATCACAGCAGTTCCTGCCAGTAAACAGCTTAAACTCTCGGTCTTGGACGGGAACCGATCTTTCGACCTCGTGAATGCGAAGCCAGCGCGTTACCACTGTACTCTCCATTACCTTCAACTTGTTCTTTTCATCCTCTCTTGCATTCCAAGTCTCTGTTCCATACAATGCTATCGGCACAATCGCACATCATATATCCTTCTCTTTGCATTCATTCCCAAGTATTTATTTCTTATCACACTTTTTAGTCCACCTAGACATTTACTTGCTTCCTTCATTTTATAACTTACCTTTGCATCCACTCATCCATTCCTTGATGCATGCAACCCCAGATACTTAAAACTTTCAACTTCTTCAAGCAACTCCCATTAACTCCTACATTCAATCTGCCATCATTATCGCTACTCGGGCATCTCATGGCTCTACTTTTACCAATATTAGCCAGCAACTTCCTTCTTTTCACACTTCTCTAACAAACTCAGTCACCAAATGATTCACTTCATTCTCAGTATAAGTCACCAGTGCTGTGTCATCCTCGAATGTCAATTAGTTCAATTTCCACATCCTTCCCTACTCACCCACCAATTCCAAGTCTCTGTCTAATGCTCTTTCCTTTACTTCCTTTCCCACTTCATCCATATACACATTAAACAGCCATGGCTACATTGCACAACTTTGACATAACCCTACAATCACCTGAAGCTAATAACTCATACCATTCCCGACTCTCACATGCTGTACTGTTCATGTAAAAATTTGACTGCATTCAGTAAATTTCCACTTATTCCATACAGTCACAACACACTCTACAGCACCTCTCTAAACTCTTGACTGCATTCAGCAAATTTCCACTTATTCCATACAGTCGCAACACACTTCACAGCGCCTCTCTATCAGCCCTGTCATACGCTATTTCTAAGTCCAAAAAAGCCCAAAAGTGTCCCTACCATTTTTTAAAAAGTTCTCACATACCTGTCTTACCACAAACACCTGATCCACACATCTTCTTCCTCTCCTGTACCTGTACTGTTCTTATTCAATCAATATCTCAGTACCTTTCCAAATTCTCTCGATTAACACTCTTCTATATACCTTACTAACTACACTCAACAAATTAATCATATAAAACTACTACACTCATACTTATCTCCTTTCCCTTTATAAAGTGGAGCAACACATGCACTCCTCCAATCAACTGGGATGATCCCTTTCCTAAAACATGCATTCAACAACCTAATTCTACTAATGCCTCCCCACATTTTGAAAAGCATTCTACATGACATCCATCTATCCCTGGTGCTTAACCTGCTTTTCTTACTCTCAGTGTCAAATGTACCTCCTCTTTTGTTATTTCTCTAATTATCTCATCGCCTAACATTGCCATTCTTCATTCATTTCCTACAGCTACAATCTCTGCCTCTCTGTCATCTTCCTTGGTCAGTGCTTCTTCCCATCTGCCTCCAGACTCTGGAACTCTCTCCCTCCTTCTTTTTTTCCTAATTCTTATAACCTATCTTCCCTCAAAAAGCGGATCTATCGTCATCTCAGGGTCTAATACTGTTATATATCTAGGTCCTCAGTACTTTCATTATTCTTTCAATCTGTCCTTTTCCTTTGTGTACCATTACCTTATCTCTGCCTTGTCCATAGCCTTTTTCTTTTCCTTCTTGTTAATGTTTTCTTTGTGACCAAGCCTTTATTGATGAGGGGAGTGTTTTTTGCCTGTCCCGGTGTCACACTCATACAAAAATCTAATCTGACTCATGTATACTTGTGCACATCCTTCTTTTTAAATACAGTATTATCAATCACATCTCTCTCAATACATATT
>JAXCGZ010000320.1:0-40000 GCA_037179515.1 Halocaridina rubra
AATTACACAGGCTCTAACTGCTCACGTTATAAAATTGGACAAAACGTTTAAAATAGAAATACCAAAATTTGATGGAATGGCCATTCATTGTTCTTTAGATTTACGAAGTATACGACCCCATAGCCAACAATAGCTCTCATTCATACATTTTCAGCGTATTTTTAGTGAGTAGCATTATGCACTTGCTAATGTTCACACTGGGCGTTTGCTTGGGCTACAATACATACCAATAAATGGAATAAGAAGATACATACCGACATAAAACATTTCGTGTCCCTCCTTCAGCCATTTTTACATCCTAGATGAAAACAAGTTCCATTATCAACCCTCTAATCATTTGAAGAAAAATATTTTGCTCATTTTAATGCAAAGTCAAGATTGATGCCAATATAAAGTATTAAGTTCAAATTTCATATATATAATACTTCCAAAAAGGCCCGATATTTTAAAACTCTGGTATAAAGATAGAATTAAAAAGAGTTTATTGTATTTTAAGAATAATAGATTCAGCGCGACATTTAAATAAATTCTATGCCCTTGAAAAGAATTTTGGTTTAAATAATAGTAAAATAAATGCTACACCGTTTTATACAATTCAAACTATATAGTCTGTAATTGTATATTTATGACTATACTGCACTAAATATGTAAAAATAGCGAATTACTACATTTTCTGTATTTTTCAATTATTACTTCCGCATAGGAAAAGCTTCTCCATGACGTCATCAGTCATCAAAGAAAAATGCAGCAAATATATGATTTATTCACCATGTATTGTCAATAATTAAACGGCATATTATGGAGCTAGTTGTGGTATGTAAGTTTCAGATATGTAAATATAATGCAGTACGTGAAGTAACTGGCATGTACAGTAAATATCAAAATCAAAAGGTTTTCCTACATACTTCATTTTTTTCCTTTGATTATTACTGACTGTAAACTAATATTTGTAATGTGATATTTTCAGGTACCTCTTGTACAAAATCTGTCTATAAACATGAGCAATTTTCCCCTCATAAGGAGTGCCTGAATCAAGCAAAATACTTAGACTTGGGATGAGAATATACCCGGGAGGGGATTTCCAGCCCCCTCGCTCCGCCCGATTGAGTCAACCCCTACGACACGCAGGCGAATTCGGAGGAGGTATTCTAGCCCCCCTCCCTCAGGGGGAATTGTACAAGATAAAAGTTTAAATCATGTAGGGATTAAGTGGCTTTAAAAAATGAGTGTTTCATGCCGTTAGTTATAACAATAATTGAGAATATAATTGAAAAAAAAAAAAAAAAAAATATATATATATATATATATATATATATATATATATATATATATATATATATATATATATATATATATATATATATATATATATATATATATATATATATATATATATATATATATTATCTGGTAGAAAGAAGTTATTCAATATATTGGTCATGTCAGTCATTTAGGCAAAGAAAATGCAGAGATGTTGTCTGGAAATGTGAGTGCCTCAAGATATTAGCAATGTCAGTGTCTGCGGATATTAATGAGGCCATAAATTTATCATCCTGGTGGTCTAGGCAAATACTGAAAAATTTATGTTGAAGAAAAATTGGGATTTTCCCACTTATTGAAATACCTGATTGTAATATTCAGGTGTACTGTAAAGACCACTCCAGTCTCCCTTTCAGCTATCTACTTCTATATTTATTTTATCCCTTTGAATTATGACTGTTCCTAGCATGTGCTCACACTGGACCAATTAATACGTTTCATCAGTAAATTGAAGGTATTTTGATCCTAAATAAGACTGGCCAAGACAGCTCGAAGTTAAGTCTTCCTTCAGTAACCATTCATTTCCTATGTCTATAGCCACACTAAATATTCTGGCGTATTCGTTATACATCTTTTACTCTTGCTTCACAAGTGACAAGTCACAACACATCACATCTCTGCTTTCTTTTTCAGTACTATTAGTTATTCAGCTTTCTTTTTCAGTACTATTAGTTATTCATTGACTATTCTTTCAGGCTGTCTTTTGAATGTTTACATTCTCTTATTTCTTGTATCCCGAGCCCGATGGGGCCTTTGCCCCCTTTCCAAATTCACACTCATTTTAACCGCTACTACAAGAGGTGTCTCTTTTGTAAATCATTGACAGTGACGTTGTATATACGTGAATCCTCTAATATTTGAAGTTAGTGTTATTAAATTCATTATGAAATATCACCGAATGCTAAATAGTGTCTTAGATAATTATGCCGACTGCTTTCATAATACTACTATTGTAGAACAAATGCAAATGCATTAACTCATTTCTAAATGTCCTCAAATAATCTCCCAGGTTCGATTTCCGACTAGGGAGGTACATTATTTGAATAATACTATTATTAATGAAGGTTGATAAAACCCTTAGAAACTATATACAGTATATATATATATATATATATATATATATATATATATATATATATATATATATATATATATATATATATATATATATATATGTGTGTGTGTGTGTGTGTGTTTGTGTGTGTGATTACCTAATTGTGTTTACGGGAAAGAGCCCAAAGCTCGTATCTTCCCGTCTCCTCATCGGTTCCATTTTAGACTTAGTCATACTTATCATACCTGTCCTTAAAACTATGGATTGAGATAGCATTAACTACCTCCTCGCTTAGCCAATTCCAATTATCAACTACTCTTACACTGAAAAAGTATTTCCTTACATCCTGCAAAGAACTTTTCTTACGAAGCTTAAAACTATGACCTCTAGTTCTAGAGCCAGCCATATCAAAATATCGATCCCTATCCACTCTATCATAACCATGAAGGAATTTAAAGACTGTCACCATATCCCCCCTCACTCTTCTAGCTTCGAGTGATGGTAAGTCTAATTCCCTCAGCCTCTCATCATAACTGAGATTGCGTATTTCTGGCACCAGTTTCGTGGTATGTCTTTGAACTTTTTCAAGCTTAGCTATGTGCTTTTTCAAGTGTGTGATTACCTAATTGTGGTTTACGGGAAAGAGCCCAAAGCTCGTATCTTCCCGTCTCCTCATCGGTTCCATTTTATACTTAGTCATACTTATCATACCTGTCCTTAAAACTATGGATTGAGATAGCATTAACTACCTCCTCGCTTAGCGAATTCCAATTATCAACTACTCTTACACTGAAAAAGTATTTCCTTACATCCTGCGAAGAAGTTTTCTTACGAAGCTTCAAACTATGACCTCTAGTTCTAGAGCCAGCCATATCAAAATATCGATCCCTATCCACTCTATCATAACCATGAAGGAATTTAAAGACTGTCACCATATCCCCCCTCACTCTTCTAGCTTCCAGTGATGGTAAGTCTAATTCCCTCAGCCTCTCATCATAACTGAGATTGCGTATTTCTGGCATCAGTTTCGTGGCATGTCTTTGAACTTTTTCAAGCTTAGCTATGTGCTTTTTCAAGTGCGGATTCCAAAAGGGGGCTGCATATTCGAGTTTTGGCCTCACATAGCTTACATAAATATTTCTGAACATTTCCTTGTCCATGTGCCTGAAGGCTACCCTTACATTTGATAAGAATGCATATGCTGCCCTTACTATGCCATTTATATGTATTTCTGGAGACAAATCTGCCAGTATGTTTACTGCTAGATCTCTCTCATTTTCTGTCTCTTGAAGTTGTACTCCAGCCACCGAGTAGTCAAGCTTGGGCCTTCTTGCACTTGTACCCATTCTCATTACCTTACATTTTGAAGTATTGAATTTCATTAGCCACTTTTCTGACCACTCATGCAGATTATTTAGATCCTCCTGAAGTTCTCTACCATTGTTCTCGTTTTTTACTTTCTTCACAATCTTTGCATCATCTGCAAACATATTCATGAATGAATTTACAGACTCTGGTAGGTCATTTACATATACAAGGACCAAAAGTGGCCCTAAAACTGAACCCTGTGGAACTCCACTACTAACTCTTCTCCATTCAGACACTGAGTGTCTTACTCTAACCCTCTGTTCCCTTCCTTCTAAATAAGTTTTTATCCATTCCAAAACATTTCCACCTATTCTAGCCATTGATTGCAGCTTCCTAATAAGTCTCCCATGTGGAACAGTGTCAAACGCTTTCTGGAAGTCTAGGAATATGCAATCTGCCCAGCCCTCTCTTTCCTGTAAAATTTGGCTTACCTCATCATAAAATTCTAATAAGTTTGTTACTGTTGATCTACCTTCTCTGAAGCCATGTTGCCTCACTGACAAAAAGTTGAAGGATTCCAAGTGAAGAGAGATATGTTTCCTTAGTAGTATCTCCATAACTTTGCAAACTATGCTGGTCAAGGAAACTGGTCTGTAGTTCAGAGCCGTATCCCTCCTTCCCTTTTTGAAGATAGGTATCACATTTGCTTGTTTCCAGCATCTTGGAATCTCCCCCGACTCCAGTGACTCCTTAAATATGATACTTAGTGCCACTGATATTGTGTTTGCGCATTTTTTAAGCACATGAGGGTGTGTGTGTGTGTGTGTGTGTGTGTGTGTGCATTTTAATGCCGCTTTTCACGATCTCAAATATGTTTACATATGTTAACGCTGGAAAATGAGCTGTTGCTACTGAAAGCTCTAAAGATATATAAAAAAAATTCCATTACACCCAGTGTTATTACATTCCTTCAGCATTTGCTATCTCATTGTTCCTATGATAATAATAATAATAATAATAATAATAATAATAATAATAATAATAATAATAATATATTATTATTATTATTATTATTATTATTATTATTATTATTATTATTATTATTATTATTATTATTATTATTATTATTATTATGTTATCATTTTCGTTATCATTATTATTATTATTATTATTATTATTATTATTATTATTATTATTGTTGATGTTGTTGTTGTCATGGGTCAACAAGTGGCCCCAAGTAAGAGTAAGATAAACATTATTATTATTATTATTATTATAATTATTATTATTATTATTATTATTATTATTATTATTATTATTATTATTATTATTATTATTATTATTATTATTATTAAATAGAGGGCGGATGATTTGTGCCATCGACGCTTCGTGTTTGATAAAACCACCAATGCTCTCTATAGTAGACAGAACGGTAGAAACAGCCAGACACAGCGTCTCAGCCGATGTATCACTTAGCCCCAACCCAGGAGGCCCCAGTTTCGAATCTTCAAAATGTCTCTTAATATTTTTCTTCGCTAGATTTCTATAGGAATATATGGAAGTGATGTCTGGCGTCCCACGTGGGGTTTTACGTCATAATAAAAGGCTTAGTGAGTATACTCTTAGAATATATAGAGGCATGAATAACACTGAATTGTTAACATACAGTCTATAATGGTAGGAAAGCCCATTAAAGAAAACAAAGAAATATATTTGAAGTACTTATTAATTTCGTGACTTTTTCTGGCCACCTTCTCAAAGTACAATGACAAGAGATACAGCTAGCAAATAAGAACATATGAAAAGGACTATAAAAACCTGTCCTACAAGGGTAATTAAGATTGGTATCTCTTAACCCCTTTTAAATTCCCCTTTGGAACAGGGTTTTCTCATTCTTTTCATATGTTCTTATTTGCTAGCTGTAGCTTTTGTCTTTGTAGTTTGAGAAGGTGGCCGGCCAGATTAGGTCACGAAATGAATAAATACTTCAAATATATTTCGTTGTTTTCTTTAATGGTCATTTTCACACCATATAGAAGCATGTTCAATGTTATACATGAGAAGAGATTCCTAGAATTTTAGGAGAGTCCAAGCATTGTTCAAGATATTTATTGCCCTCGCAACAAAAATTCCGTATGTATCTCTTACAAAACATATGCTGATAGTTAGATTCTGCAGTGGCAGCAAAACCGTAAATGAAGTTGACTAGACAAGAATTGTTTGATGATGATATAATAAAAGCAGTGTACATAGCCTTGCAAAGAACTGAAGAAAATAAGATCATGATAGTTCTCAGTGTTGCATCTTAGCAAGGATTTCGTCTTCTTCTTCTTCTTCTTCTTCTTCTTCTTCTTGTTTTCATCATTATTCGAGCATCGACTGACAAGCACCCTATATGTTATATGCGGAAAGGTTCCTATATATCCTTATAAAATATTTTACATATTAAGATATTTCAATAATTTTATAGACATTTTAATGCAAGTGCCCCATTAGTAATGCAGAATATCCACTAGCGCTTCGAGTTAATATATATATATATATATATATATATATATATATATATATATATATATATATATATATATATATATATATATATATATATATATATATATATATATATATATATATATATATATATATATATATATATATATATATATATATATATATATATATATATATATATATATATATATATATATATATATATATATATATATTGACAATTATGAGTGAATATTTTATGGAATGTCACCCTAGAGATATTAAGTTCTTATATAAATTGGAGAATTTTTTTTCTCTGGATTTGTCTAATGTAAGGTAAAGGTTATATTATAATGGTGATTGGATTCGGTTATACGATCACCATTATAATATAACCTTTACCTTACAGTAGACAAATCCAGAGAAAAAATAAGACTAAAAAATCTAATATTCGTATATACTTTAAGAATATGATAGCTGAAGACGCGAATGTTATATTCGTGATATATTTCAGTACATTCATGTCCCGATTAAACATTAATTTATATTGCATTATTAAAGAGCGTGCTTGAACGAAGCTAGCGTGTCTGCGACAAAATAGCGAATCCTTAGCGATAACAATGAGAGTCACTGGCTATGTTCCGCAATATTTCTCCGCTATTTTAATACTACTTGTGAAGAAAAAGCAAACAAATTACCCTAAAGCTCTCAATTACAAACACGCGTACAATCACCTTCTTTCATCTACCTTTTTCTGTAAGTTTGGAATAGTTTTGAGTGAGGTTTATCTAAACGTTGCCTAGCGGATGTTGGCAATGCTGTTTTCCTTTTCGTAGCTTGTTGGTGAATTGCAACACTGTCATTGAGAAGCAAGAAGGCTTTTGTGTCTTCAGCTTTCGACTTTTGTACTCATTTGTGTATTGATACAAAATGAAACTGGTAGACCAAGTTGTGAGGACCTTCCGGGTGGCAAAGTTATTCCGGGATAACACAGAAAGAATTAATAACATTGATTTTTCGCCAAGCGGCGAATTGCTGGTGACATCCAGCGATGACGATCAAATTATTATTTATGATTGTGAGAAGGGAACGTAAGTTGATGTTACATATTTACGTCACTTAATATTGCTACAGTCATAAACGCTCATCCTTACATTCTCACGGCGAGGAAACGTAGGTTGTTTTTTCTTTAATCCTGTTTCTTATTCGCTCGGTCATTTTGACATGCATCTTGGAGGATCTTGAGCTTAGGGCGTTTGACACTCAAACAAGGAAGAACTAAGTTATGGGGAGAGAGAGAATTCAGACTACTCAGGCGGTGTAGTTAGTAGACAGAAATGCAGGAACTGCATTATGAAATTCATTTAGGAATTGAAGTTAATCCTTTAATTCCATAGCTTTAGCTTATAGAGCACTTTCAGCAGGAATGAGGCATGTTCAAAGATAAAGCTCTAGAAGTTTTGTGGATAAATGGTAGCTTTCACACACCTGATGAGTGAAATGAGGATATAAAACATTGCAAAAAATGCGCAAAATAAGTGAAAAATAATTCATATCGGTGATCAAGCCTTTTTCTTAAGTGAAGAGGTAACCTACCCAACCTATAATAAAACTGAAAAAATTGTAAAAGATTGTCTTCCTACCAGAAATAAGGTTGTTCTCTTGTATAATTATTTACACATTGCATCTATAATTAGCGTGCCCTATAACTTTAGTTTTTAAATTCCTCGTTTTCTGCTTATTCTGAATATATGACAGGTTAATTCTCTAGTAGAGTTACAGACAAAAGTTATTACTAATTGTGCTTGGTTTCTCTCTAAAGATGATAATATATTCCCAACTGTTCGTTTTGTAGCTATTAGAGTACCAATTGTAATATCTTGGTTTTTGTAAAGGGTAGCTTTTATTTATTTATTTAGTTTCTTCCCTACTGCTCAATGTAACTTTTAGGGTTTGTTATTTGTGTACAAAAGGGACCTTTTACTAGTTGTTAGCATTTTGGGCTTGTGTAATCACCCAGCTGGAACTAGGAGAACACGCTAATAGGGGTTTATGAAAAAATTGAGACATTTAATACCCATCTTTTGGTAATATTTTTATATTTTTTATTACACCTTACGTCATTACAGATATGTACCAAAGTTGGGTTTCGTTACAAGTGATGACTGCAAAGTGGTTTTGCGCACTGCTGCATCATTATTGTTGGTTATTTACATTACAGTTATGATGGCATCTCTAACATATGCTCATGTTCACAACCATTTGCTTTTCATTATTTTCCGATTTGAATATGCTTTTCTCTATTTATCAAAATGAATATAAATTATATGTATTACTGTACAGGATAAATAAAGATCTGTTAACTAGTATTTTGTATCACTCAACTTGGTAGCACTCCAATATTAATAGCATTACTTAGTCAGAAACTTCCTGTAATGATGACATATCGAAGAAATTATATAAATAAAAAATTGGTGTAATATTCTGTAATGGCCTGAACCCCCTCTAAGCAGCTGTACTTGCCCTTTGATAGATACTCTAGGGGTCTCCTGAAACCCTGCGAGTGTCAGACCACCTTTGTAATATTTAAGTTAATAATAAAAGGCCAAGATTTCTAATCTTGGTTCCCTGGCAGAGTACGGAATCTTAACACCTTAGTTGCTTTAAGGTTCATTGTGGTATAGAAAAGAACTATTTCCCTTTTTATTGTACATGACAAAAATCGTACGTTCATTGAAATATTATAATTATCTAATCCATTCAAGGTGTTAATATTAATATTTGTATATTTATGTCTCAAATAATTTTTTCAGTTGAAAGTTTTTCCAATACTTAGCAAAACAGTGAACATAGCTATGACAACAAAATTTAGGTAACTTGCATTTATCATATTCTGTCCATACTGAGTTTGGATTAACATCTGTTTGTAACAATAAAAAAATGCTGGGCTGGAAGGAGGGATTCCCTTTAAATATCTTGATCATGTTTTCTGACAGTATTGCACATAGAATATTTGTCAGTACAGTATTTATTTCATTCTATCCCCATTGGTCAATCGGTTTTTTACTTATATTTGTTATGCTACCTTTTAGTATAACTTTTATCTGGAAAGAAGGAAATTATCTAACTTTTATTGCCGTTTTGCTGTAGTTCATAAACAAGTTGATAATGAAATCATAAGATTAATGTGCAAACTTGACCTGAACGACTTGAAACCAATTAATCCATACTTATTTAAGCTAACCAAGTCCTGCATTGTAATCATAAATAATATATCTGATTTTATTCTGATAAGGGTGTTGCTAGACCTTTACATTTCAAAGAAATTATTTATAAAAGTAATCGGAGAGTAATATAAGTGGAACAGAATTCACAAAAGTAGTTTTCAGAAAAGTTATGTTTGTGCTGATATAGTATATCATGTAATTTATAGAGGTATCAATTGTTTTAGAAAAAAAAAAAAAGCAAGGGTTTTTGCTGGCTCTGTGATTCTAGAGTCACAGGTAAGGGAGTATGGAGCTTCCACTATCCGCATATATGCCATTTGCTCCTTATTTAATCACTTGAATAGTACTAATGTTGTCGTCTTGGTTTCTCATTATACTAGACTGGTTTTCTCTATTGGACTTTTGGATTGAGGCATATGGGACTGAATGGGATTTTTTATCTCTGATTGTGATGTAGGCTATGCATCTCGGTCAAAGGAAACTGGTACGCCTACATTTACTTCTCTCGATAATAAAGTGGAGCAGTCCTCCATTTTGTTATGGCACAAGAGCATTTTTAGGAAGCTATGGCTTATTTCAGTAATTTTCCGTGCATAAAAGTTATTGTATGCTGCTCTGTCGTACATATTTTCTGAGTCATACATTAATATATCAACGTGTATAGTTTGAATTTTGTCTCTATATGCCATGTCTTTTGCTGACAATTGAAAATGTGTAATTGAAAGTTTTTGGCCTACTTTACACTGATGTTGGTGACATTGCAGGCCTTGTTTTTGCATATTTACACGGTTTAGTATTTAAAATGTAAGAGTGACCCTTTTTAAATATCTGAAAAGAATTCAGTTGAATGGTTTGTTACTCTCTTGTATAAAAATATGTTCGCTGCACTATTAACTTCTGGAATAGGTGCTAATTGTAGAAATTATCATAATTTTCCCTAATATCAAAAGTTGCACGAAAATTTTATATTTCACTCTATGTAATGCAAGATGTTTTGTATAATTTAATTACCGTAATATTTTTTTTAAATTTTCAATGCTTTATAATAAAATGGTTTGTGAATTAGTGATTAGTGCTGTACTCATGTATAGTATGCATTTTTCAGAAAGTTATGTGTGATTATTATTCATCTTTATCAAACAACATATCTTCGTAAAAAGGTTAACTTTGTTTTACATTGAAAAGGCACATTAGTCAAAACTGTTGTAGATAGTGTGCCAAATGGAATATGTTGCCTTTTGCCTCTGGTCTATAATGGGGATTTTTCATTGGCTAGTGGTTTTCCCCAGATATTATAAGGTAGTAGTATACCAATGGGTTTTGTTACTTATAAGGATGATAGGTCTTTGGCCAAAAGGTTGGGTTCTATTTTTTACCCAAGAAGGGTCCAAAGCCATAATCATTATAAGACTTAGGGAAAAATAATATTTATTCTT
Organism: Halocaridina rubra; assembly: GCA_037179515.1. Classification (NCBI taxonomy): domain Eukaryota; kingdom Metazoa; phylum Arthropoda; class Malacostraca; order Decapoda; family Atyidae; genus Halocaridina; species Halocaridina rubra. The sequence continues at coordinate 10,836 of JAXCGZ010000320.1, forward strand.
AGAAATGTTTGAGAATATTAATTATGCTTCTTGTACAATAATGATTATTATTACTGATGACTAATGGAGAGTGATTTTGTTGATGAATGTAAAGCCCCTCATAAAATCCCTTCATGATATTCAGGATGCTTTTTGCCTGCACACTAATGTTTCATCTCTGATTGACGTTTTCTCCAACCTATCTCTATCATCCCCGCAGATTTATTTATAGTAGATGATAAAGGTATTCCTTGTAATTGCTCCTCTCCCATTCTCTCTCTTTGACTAGCATAGGAATGTAATATTGTAATATACTTTTGGATGGTAACTTAAAGACCTGGGAAAACATCCTCATTGAGGGGTATTTGTATATAAAGAGAGACCACAAACTTGTGCATAGTGATGTAATTATCCTGTGTACAGTGATTATGCAGAGGTCGTGATATTTGTGTGATTATCACCTGTCTGTTTTGGTCTGTTTAGTAATGAGTATACAGTATTATTATACGTATTAGAAGCCAAAGAGAAGTGGTTAGTTGAGCTTTATCCTTTATGATTCTTGGACATTGTCTCGTGTATATCTAAGTAGCTACTTTTTCAGAATTTAATGAATAACTTATAACTCAGATTGGACATACAATATCTAATATTGTGATATGATAAATGTAAGCATATTTTAGATGGCCTTATGATAGATTTTGCTTTCTTAAACATTGAGCATTTTACAAGAGCATTCAGCAACTTGAATAGATAAAATCATATTAGAAGGTTTCATGTTTTAGCAATACTGTATATCTATTGCCTTATTATCTTGTAAATTATTTATTTCATATAAGAATATGTGACCATAGCCCATTTTATAATGTAAAATTGTTCTGTCTCTCTTTAGATCCAAGCGTACGCTGAATAGCAAGAAATATGGAGTTGATCTCATTCACTTTACACATGCCAAAAATAATGCCATTTATAGTTCAACAAAAATTGATGGTAAGTTTGGATACTATTTTCATATTTTCTTATGAATCACTATTTCTACTTAATCATTAGGGTGGCCACAACAGCCTCAATGAATTGAGGTAGCAAGGACTCAACATGTCCTTTTCAATCTCTTCATTGTCTTCTCTGTCAGTCGAATTGTCGGGATATCTATTTGTCTATATATATATATTATATATATATATATATATATATATATATATATATATATATATATATATATATATATATATATATATATATATATATATATATATATATATATATATATATATATATATATATATATATATATATATATATATATATATATATATATATATATAATAGATTTTACATTGTTTGTAGCACAATATCGTTAGTAAATTCTCAGTAATAAAAGAGTGATATAGGGCTCAAAATTTTTGAAACAAAGTCATATTTCTCCTTATTTTATTCTAATTATGGGGTAGGCAGTACTGTCCTTTTCTGAGCTCTCTGTCTTATTTTCATCTAAAGTTCTCTATATTTCATTGTAAAGAAAAACAATAATGGAATGTTTTCATATTGAATACTCAGGTTTTTATTAAAATGCTGGTTTCTGTAATATTTATTAAACTGTATTGAGCTTATGTGACCATACTTTTGATCTTTTATCATGGTTTCTTTTCAGATACCATAAGATACCTCTCACTCCATGACAACAAGTATCTCAGATATTTCCCAGGTCATACAAAAAAGTAAGGCTAGCACATGCCCTATCATTGATTGTAAATATTGATAATATATATATGGTTATCAACATATATAGTATAAGCTGTGGCTCTTATTTCTTAATGCAATGTATAATATACAGTACCTCTCTATCTTGATTACTAAAGACAATTTATACTGTATATTATATATCAAAGCTTGTTACCTATTTATGCATACAGGGGTATTTGGTACTGGATATGCACACACTAAGATACTTTAAAACTTTTCTCATATCCATGTAAGACATATGTATATTTTAGCATACTGAATATTTGTCAATTCTTGATATGCTGTATTACAAACTAAGTATTGCTCCTTAATTCTATATTTTAGGAGTTTTTTAATTCATATCTTCATCGTGAATACAAGAAGAGTTTACTGTATATTAGATACCCTTGCTTTAGTAATTGTGGATGCTCATAATTTAGATTTTGGGTATGTACATGTTAAGGTACTTTACAACTTTTCCATTACCATGTGAGGTATGTATATCTGTATTTTATAGTAATCATGAACTTTCCTATTTCCATCACTAGAGTTGTAACGTTGAGTATGAGCCCAATTGATGACACATTTATTTCTGGGTCATTGGACAAGTCTTTAAGACTATGGGATCTACGATCGCCAAATTGTCAAGGCATGATGCATGTGGGAGGCAGACCAGTTGCTGCTTTTGATCCAGAAGGCTTGATATTTGCTGCTGGTATTAATTCTGAAATGATTAAGCTCTATGACTTAAGGTATTGTTTATACCTTTTTGTTCATGTTTTTTAGGTCCAACATAATAGACATAGTTGCCAATTGTATAAGTAATTAAAAGTTTCAAAGGAAGTCTTACTAGTCAGATACAGTATTTTTCAAAACTTAGTGTCAGTTATTTTACATTGAGAAAATCAAGAGTATCGTTTTTGTAAAGACTTTAGTGATGACATTAGTATTGACATAAAAGTTCTTTTATTGTAATGTTATGACATATGTTAATATTTATTTTACAGATCATTTGACAAAGGGCCTTTCAGTACATTTGTGTTGTCTATGGAGAAAGAATGTGATTGGACAGGCATTAAATTCAGTCCTGATGGCAAAACTATCCTCATTTCCACAAATGGTTCGATTATCAGACTTGTCGATGCCTTCAATGGAAATGCACTAAAAACCTTCACAGTAAGTTGAAAGTACTTATTAATGTTGCTATATAGTTGTGGCTTTTATCGAGGTGTACTTTTACTTATAAAATGCTCTAACCTGCTGAAGCCTGCTGGATGGCTACAACTTATAACAAAAGAATTGCTGTAGCAGAGTTTTAAATATATTTCCCAACAATACCTATTCTGTCAAACTGTTTTCCAGTAAAAATGTTTGCATTATAGTGTGGAATTCTTTCTCCCTTATCACCAAGGAGGGATATTAGTCACGACCTATCAGAGGCATTGAATAAAAGAATGGAATTCAATCTCCCTTACTGTTTGGGATAGAGATGGAAATATGTCTCTTATATAAGCCTTTATTTTCTTTACAGTTTTGCTTAGAGAATTGGTATGTGTATTGTACATTCCTTAAAAAAAGAAATAAACATGTTTTTGCTTCAAAGCCACGCAGTTACTCTAAAAGACCACATGTTAATAGTTGTTGTGCTGTTGAACTCTGAAGGCTGATAATGATGGTGCATGCTCTGTTGTCTGTGGACTTTTATGTTGATTGTAGTTCTTCCGTATTCAAGATAGGAAGCACCAGATGGCAGAATGGGCTTTGGTTGTTGTCACCTCTCTCTCTCCTTCACTATTCTTACAGTTTTGAGCTTCTCGGGAAATGGTTCACCTGGCATTGGTTTCCCATTTGTTGATATCAGTGTCACATTTCTTCATGTTAGAATTTAGGACGTCATTGTATCTTTTCCATTGTTCGCCTCTTTTAGTTTACTTTTGCTATGTCTAGTTTGGAAGTAGATTACTTTTCGGCAGGCATTCGTTTTTCATTCATACAACATTGTTACTTCATATCAGCTGGTTCTAGTTGAGGAAGGCTTCAGTGCTGGTTACGTTTGCTTAGACTAGAAGTATGACTTTAGTACTTCTGCCTACTTAGTGGATACTTAGTTTAATTTGAACACAGATTGACGAAAATTTTCAAGGGCCTTCTAGTGTTGCTGGTATGTCGTCCAAGTTGCTAATCCATACAGTACCACTGTAAATATCATAGCTTTATACATTAATATTTTGGTGTCTTCTTGACTATCACGGTTGTGGAAGCTTGTTTGATGTTCAAAGAGTGTTTTGGTGCCTTTGAGATGGTGACTGATGTCGTAATTGAAGTCTGCATTCAAGAAAAGGTGAAATCCAAGATATGGAATGTGGTTTGCATTTTCCAGGGTTGTCTTCCCACACTGCATTGATGACTTAGTGATTTCCATAGCTGATTATATTTGGTAGATGATCTGAGCTTCTTGGAGTTGATGATTAGTGCATGCTGAAGGAGGCCAGTATCTGTTGCACATGGTATTCTTAATAAACAGGAACATTGTTGTCATCTGCATTTCAAACTCATTGAGAGAACTTTTAAAATGTCTTGTTTTTTGAATTGAAATGGGCAAGATTAAAAAGTCTCTAAGGAATTTTAATTCCATGGGATCAGTTGTTCTTGATTATGTATATGTTTGACCCTTTGAAGTCGGTTAACAAAATTTTGGTTGTAACATATCCTTATTTTACTCCTTATCTGCCTTGAAATAGTTTGCAGTTACTGTTGCCAACCATGACTGTGGATTCGATTGCACTTGTCAGGACATCCATAGTTGAATAGGACCTCCCATAATTGTACCCTTGATACTGAGTCAGAGGTATGGTGAGGTCAAGGTATAAAGATTGAAGTGGTTCATCACAAACTGTCTTAGTAATTACTAGTTGGTATAGGATATAAAAGTTTGGTGTGGTGTTGGATTTTCTTGACAGAATGTACTAAAATAACGGGAGTTGAGCATGAACAGAAGAGTATCTATCATGACGGCAGGTGATAAGAATCATATTGTGTTTAAATTTTAACAGAGTTTGTCTGTATAGCACAGCATTTGTATATGTATAACAGTTATTGAAACAGTAGTTTTAATCAAGTGAGCAGTATTTTTCCTTAATTATTTAATATAACGTATTGCCTTACATCTCAAAAAGAATATGAAAAACACTAAGGCACAGCTTTTTACATTTTAGTCTACTCAGTGTTTGATCATTTTGTAATGTATAAGCATATAATGTTGGCCTAAAAGTCTTAATTGTTTATGCTTTGCTTCATTGGTAATACCGTTTTTAATATTACCTAAATAATCTCGGTTATCCTTTGGTGGGTATAAGTATACAAGTGGCAAGTAAAAAAGTCAGATATGCAAGAAGTAGACATCTTTCAGCAGTTTTAATCATAGAAATATACAAATAAGAATACAATAAGAAAAATACTTCTTCGTTAAATTTATGTATTTAATTTACCCACATTACGTTTGAGATTAAAAAAGATGGTTTGAGTGGTAGGAGGTTCAGTATCTAGAGGTGGAGATGGTCCTTCTAAACTCCTCTTTGATTAACCCCCTCTCTTTCTATCCTCGCTTTAATGTATTGCATATATTCCTTCTCGCTTTCCTTCTAAGAGGAAGAAGCAACTACCATAACACTTATATGTAGTGGGACATCTGATTGTTGTCTAGATAAAAATTATCTGACAATTGTCCTTTCCTCCAGCAATGGCAAATTGTGATATTAGTGATAGATACTGGTATCTTGGTTATCAAGATACCTTAATAGTGTAACTGGTGGCAGGGGAGAAAGAATACCGCATCTTTATTACTTTCATGACATAAATATTGATAGCAAGTTATAGGGCAAGACGTTCTGGCAATCCTTACTTTTTAGAATTTTTTTTTTTATCCTTCTGCAAAACTGTTGATAGAAGGGGTGAGGATGAACAGATGTTGAAGCTTTATTGACTCTTGATTGTTTATTTAATGTTGACACTCATCCAGCTCCAGGTGGATGTAGTGGAATTTGAAAAAGAAGAAATCTTAACAAAAATGTATTTAGTTAAAATGATTTCGTTCCAGTTCCTTTTAATTTGAAGCCACTTAATTTTGTATGAAACTTATTTGCTGGGTAATTATGCCATTATCAAAGTTTGACTCATGCAAAATACTGTGGTCTTCTTTATCCTCACACATCTATCGGTGTACTCAGTGAATTTGCCAAGCTGACATTGGCTACCACACAAGAGATGATACTACTGTACGTATATCTTATTCCAAGTGACTTTGAAAATAATTGACTGTATCAGTCACCTAAAAGAGTTAGTGTGAGTCAGGTGTGATATCCACTGTATACCATAAGTGGTATAGTGGTATCTTACTTGTGACTGAGTTGTGGGCCTTTAATATAAGTGAATAATTTTAACTTTTCGAGAATGATTTTTTATTAGTGAGCTAAAGATATGGAAACCCCCATACTGAGAAAATTTCACCCTAAATATAAGACTAAATTATTTTGTCTTTGAGCAATTTTTTTTTCTTTGAATTAAAATGGAGAAATTATTACTCATTGCTTAAAATTCATAAATTGTAATCCAAAATTAGTCATATCCAGAGAACATTACAAATAAAAAATGGGAAACTAGTTTATTATAAATCTTTCATATTTATCTCTCTTGAAATGTGCCTACAGTTTGCAAAATGTTTTAGTTTAGTCTCAAGAATTATATTTTCACTTTTCATATTATTTGGAATTTCGTTAACCGTATCATCTTTCTTAGTAATCTGTGTAATTCCATTAATTATTTATCGTCAGGTATTGTAGTTTAAAATTTACATTTCATCTCAGACAACCTCTTCTTTTATACTGTAAACAGTAATTGTGTTAAATTCATTGATATAGCATTTTGTTGCTGGAACAGCTGTTCCTCTGTAGGTTTCAGAGATTCAGCAGGTTTGGGACTGTGGAAGGTATTCTCATAATTTGCAAGATGTAGAGTAATAAATATTTTAATACAGAAATCGTTACAGTTTATAGTATGCTCGTCCCTGGTGGCTTGAGAGAAAGAGCTCCATGTCTGTATTTCCCGCAAGTCAAAAAGCTTAATAAAACAAATAGAGGAAGAAAGGACTAGCAATCCCTTCTTACCCAAGTTTTTATTTCGGAACCGCTAATAGAAGGGGTAATATGCCTAGAGTGTGATGAGATCCTGCTTTATCCTCCCTACCCCTGACCATGATATGGCACCATGATGGAAAAAATATATTAAAATTCGTTTATGATATTAAATTGTGTATTATTTTGTTTATTGTTTATTTTTCAGGGACACCTCAATAACAAAGGCATTGCCCTTGAAGCTTCCTTCAGTCCAGACTCTCAATTTATTCTAAGTGGTTCTACAGACGGACGTGTTCATGTTTGGAATGCGGAAACTGGCTACAAAGTAATGATATTATTTTGTGTTCTAATATAGTGCATGTTTGACATAGTATTAGTGTTGTACAGTATACATTTTCATAACCTCTCTTTTGCGAATTTCTAAGTTGCAAATTTAGTTTTGCACAATTTTTTGTATTATTGCAGTGGTCATTTACGTGTAGGGACGTATGCAGTTTTATTTTCCATTGCTATTACTGGGAGCACTGCGTAGGTCCTTCATAGAAATGTAATACTGTGTTTCATAACTGACCCTAACACTAAATACTGATTCTGAAGGAATTTTTTTATCCCTTTAAGATTTTTAGAGATGTTAATGTAGAAATAAGCTGCAGACATTATTCAGTTTGTACCACTAAATATTTTTGGTCGGGATATTACAGTATAAATGTAAAATGTCATAATTGTGGCTTATTGGATAATCGAGGTATTATGGGTTAACGAATTTTGTGATATTTGAGCTAGTGAGGAGAATCCTTTAGTTTGCTTTTTTTATGATTAATACTTGTTTTATGTATTTCAGGTATGTGTCCTGAATGCTGATCACACTGGCCCAGTTCAGTGTATCCAGTTCAACCCAAAGTACATGATGTTGGCCTCAGGCTGTACGAGCATGGTAAGACATTTATTTCAATTGAGGTACCTAAAGAGAATGGTTACTCTAGTGAGTGAATATTTCTGTTAAAAGAATACCAGTAATTTTAATTTTTGTATTGTATATGACATCTTGCTGTTACTGGGAGTGGGAATCGAATATATTTTGTCATAAGATGCCAGAGCACAGCAGGTTGAAGGGTTCAGGGTGAGACATGTATGCTATAGCCTTGTTGCCTTTCCTTTATATTGACTTGCTAGACTATACTGACTTCAGAGAGAGATAGAATAATTCTAAAGAAAAGGAAAAAGCTAAAGTTAAGTTTATATTATGAGCTGTTGTTTCTATTTGAGAATGGCACAATTTTCCTAATATGTACTCTATAATACTTGTTGCTAATAGCAATTAGAAATTACCAATCGCCCTAGCTAGAAAGTGTGGATTGATTGGAGGATTGTATGTGTAGTCCCATTGTATAAAGTGAAGGGAGATATGTATAAAGTAGTTTTAGAGGTAGTAGTTTGCTGAGTGTATCTTGATATATTTATGGGCAAGTGTTGACTGAGGAAACTCTAAGAGGAATAGTGAATTATGGAAAAACAAATAGGATTTAGTAGAGAAAGATAATGCTTACAATAACTGATTATGGTTAGACATGTCAGAGTAGTTTCTGGAGAAGTTTTGTTAATACAATTATAACTTTGATCTACTTATTTTAAAGGTAAGGGTTAGCTATTAGAAACCTAATAACTGTAGTAAGTTTTTTAACAAATTCAGTTGTACTCAAGTGCAGTGATACTTTTATATTTTCAGGCATTTTGGCTTCCTGCTGTTGATGAGTAAATTGATATGTGGACAAGAAACTCTCAGTTCAAGAGTTTGAAAAGAACAAATATTTTCTAGAACTTGTTTGAAGTATTGCTTTTGTTACATGAGTGTTTCATGGTTCATCTTAGCTTTTGAGGTTTGGATAAAGGCTTTTATTGGGTCCAATTCCATTGTCAGTGTGAGTTTTCCTTTGGACAAGTGCTGATATTATTGGCTCTTTAGAAGATGGATCCTGAACTACTTTATATGTGCTGGTCTAATCTGTACTTTCCTAAAATGGCATGTACAGCATGCAGATTCTCAAGTCTGCTTTGGATTGCTGCACAGTCTTGTTTCCATGTGCAAGACTACTCATACGGTATTTTCTTCTGTGTGAAATTGCTGCTCATGAAATTCTGTGTTATACCAGTGACAAAAAACTGTAAAACCGAAAAGAAGTTTTCCACAAAGAAAACCAGTTTGAGTTTATCTGCGTATGAAAATTTTGAAGTGGTGTGCTATACCATCTTGTTAACTCGTTACTACTCTATGATTAGTTTTACGTAGGGCACTATTTCAGTATACAGGTATATGAAAATGACCTCAAACGTATTTAATAATTGAATCGTGAAATCCTTTGGCTCTAGGGGAAGAAGTCATGATATATAAAAATATTTCATATGTAGTTGCGGAAAATTTAAAATCGTTCGTGTTGAATGATATACAGTTCTTGATATATTTACCGTGCAATGTTAAATCAGAAGTAAAGATTTTATTGTGACTTTATAATGTGAGGTGCTTATTCTTGTATGAGGTGGCCAAGCACAAATGTGTAAATGAAAGTTTCTGATATTAAGTACAAAATATATACAGTACTTGGAAATTCTTCTGTCTAATTACAGGATAAGGACGCTTGTTTCATCCAAGATTTTCTATTTATTAGTAGTAAAATTAATTTTGTTTGGATAATAAGTCTTCATTATTTCAATTCGTATTCTGTTTCCCAGGAATCCGAAATATAAAATTAAAAGCCTCTGTTACTATAGTGATGACTCGGGATCCAGTCTTATTTACTCTTAGATATGCCCTTTCTTCCTGACATAAAAGAAATGTTTAAGGAGTATAATGCAGAAAGATTATTAGATATTGAAAATTTTATTACTAATGAAGATAATTCAAAACACTATTGATTCCATAAAAAAATTTATCATGATTATACTTAACAATAGTACTGATAACCAGAATATTCATATCTTAACCTTAAAAATTGCAGTTACCTTGTCTAGTATATGTTAGTTCTTATCTTCTTGTAACTGATTGCCAGTTGAGTGATTTGTGATAGGAAAGATTTCTTAAAAGACGGATATATATATATATATATATATATATATATATATATATATATATATATATATATATATATATTATATATATATATATATATATATATATATATATATATATATATATATATATATATATATATATATATATATATATATATATATATATATATATATATGATCTCATTGTAACTGATTTGTGCAAGCTTTTTCAATTATGAATGACTGTTGAATATTGGCATATATAGTTAATTATTAAAGTGTATACTTTGTATTGTAACTGCTATCATATATCATGTCATTTTTACCAATATATGGCTTTACAAAGGCTTTCACACAATTTAATGGTAAGGATTGAGTATATGTGCTCTTACATAGGTCAGGTCATGAAAATCATGCATGAAGATAATGCTTAAAAAAAAAAAAAAAAAATGAAAATATGAAATCCAAAGACAAGTTAGACAGGTCAGTGAAACATAGGATCAATTCATATACAATTACAGCTTTAAAGAGACATTTATCAGTCATGAATCATTCTAGGTAAAGAAGATTGGAGGATGGGTGTTTTGTGTAAGCGTGATATCTTGATTTGAAGCAAAAATTAGATTTTTTCCCTAAGCACATGATTTTCTTCATTATTGATAGTTTATCATAGTATCAGTTAGTGTCATTAACACATGCTTTGATATGAGAAGACAATATTTGAAAAAAAAAATTAAAAATCATGTTAGCCATGTGGCATAAAAGGAAACCGTAATCATGAAACTATGCGAGTGCTATACAATAGTGCTCTGTAATGATGGTAAGTATAAGCTCCCAGCTATTAAGTTTATATACAGTAATATTCCTCAATCTTTTTCCTTGTATAGTGTGTAGCCACTAAATGGGAAAGGGGGAGCTGGGGGCTGCCAGTACATCCCTCTGAATATTATTCTTTCTTATAAATTAATGGGAAAGAGGCAAGGATGAAGAGGTTGGCTGAAACACTTATACCTCATACCTTTAGGTATACTGTACTTATGTCTTCATATATAAGAAAAAAATATTCTTTGCATTGTTTAACACAACTCGGAACTCAAAACTAGCATGTATCAATGACGTACAGTACTATTTATATATGTCATAAATCTATAATATAAAATCAGTTTTGCATTGCCTTTTTTAGATTTGTAAAAAATCTGGTAAAATTGACACATTGCTCATTAATTACCGTTCTAGTAGCTTGAAATGGCTACTTGTTGAGAAGTTTGACATAAGTGTAAGTGATTCATGTTGGATATTCTATATAATTTCTATAACATTGTATGGAATGCACCAGGTTTATAACCTAAGGTATTTCATTATAAACACCTAATTAGTCATTCATCGAGTAAAATTTTTGAGAAGGCATAAAAGAGCGACCTATAACAAATTTAATGATGAAATAGCACCTATCAATCGTTTTATATTCTTTTAATGGTATGTGTAGTTATTGGAAATGGAAGGTTATTGCTACTAACGAGAGTAGTGATAGTGTTTGCAATAATTTTGACACTAGATTTATTTTTATATACTTTTCACCTTATGTTTTTACTTGGAAGTTATTCACCAATTCTTAGTGTTTAATAAGAAAGTGTATCTTCACAACCAAGATTTTGTTTTTAATTTTTGAAATGATTCAGTTTGTATATATGAAAAATAATTATAATTATTATTTTGCCTCTAGATTATACAATTCTTTTGCAAAATTGGAACCATTGTATTGGATCTATTATCTTCTTTCACTTCATTGTGTATGTTTGGAGTTTAGCATGCTGTCTTACTTATAGAGAGCATTGAAGCTCTTACAGCATGCAAGAAATTCTAGGCTGGAATTTATGGACTTTATCCTTAAATTGGAGTGATACTAGAACATGGATTTCTGATGTCTTGGTAAAATTTTAAAGGTGACTGATGTATTTTGTCTTTTAAAGATGTTTAAAGGAAAAAACAAGTTCATGGCTGAAAATACTGTAATGCTTGAAGGTAGTGTAAGCAGAAATATATATCTGAGGCTGTTTCAGTTAAAGGGCCCTGCAGTTCTTACAGTTAGCTTAAATATAGTTATAGTATATGATAGTGGAGATCGTACATAGAGCTTATCTAACAATACGTGTTTGTGCTTCCTTAACCCAGGTCTTGCAAAGCGTGCTACATCAAAAGCTCCAATGAGTAGTTAGCATTGACACTGTTACAATTAAAATATGACCGTAAGATAAATATTAAGCAAGAGGTTATATGCACATCAGTTGTTATTTTGCTAAAATCATAGAACTGAACTCCGAATCATAGAATATTAATTACTTTAGTGTACAGTATTTCATACTTGCATATTTGAAAATATAGCCTAGATGGAAATAATTTGAAAATTCTTTGTAATACTTTTATTAGCTTTTAGCATTTTATATTTGAAAAATAACTATAATCTTTAAGCAGAGAATATGAAGACACTACATGAAGCCATAAACTACAGAAGACTTAACACTTGAGTTGCTGCTTTACATCCATGCTGCTGTAATAGTATGGTATACTGTACTATCATGTATATGATAATAATTTTCTTGTTGTAAAATTTTTTATTGTATTCTTATAATTGTTCAAATACAGTTTTTTTATACATACTTTTTATTTTTTTATAATGTTTTTACTCAGTTTGCCTGTAATTGTCAGTTGTTACACCAGCTAATAGTATAAGTTATCGTATGGCACTAAGCACTGGCATTGCATCAGAGTTGCAAATGCAACACTTGATGATGAAATTGGCTTGCCATCTTCTTTATCTTTAGTTAAACCTCTGATATACTTTTGATGCAAAGTGAATTAACATAACAGCATAAACTTTCTTCCTTTTAATTCCAGTATGTACTTTCTGTTACTACCAGTACTGAGTATTTTCTCCTATATTATATCATTTAATTGTTTTATTTTATCTGTTTATATGATACTGGTTTAACTCATTTGGTTTGAATATCTTTTTGTGCAGAACATCTTTGAGTTGTTCATCTTTACTTTATGGTCTAGTTATTGTGTCAAGTCACTAAGAGAAATGGAATGAAATTTTTTACAAATTGCCATAGATTTTCCCATGATGTAAAAGAAAACATACTTGCCACAATAATTCTTATATGAAGATATTTTCTTTGTTTTTGCTGTATTGAATCACTATTATGGTAATTCTGATTTTGTCGTTAAGCCTGCTAGAAGATAGTCGTATCAAATTCCTATGCCTTGTGCAGAATATATGTCATTTACATTATACAGTATTCAGGTTAGCATAAGCAAACTGTTATGATCTTAGAGAATGTGGGTGAGTGAACATTAGTAAGCAGTGTTCTATAAAGCAACCTGGAAATTACCCTGGCACTTTTAAACTTTCCCATTTCATTTAGGATCTTGTGATGTAATGGTATTTATTTAATCTTTTGATGAAAAATCGTTATTTAATTGCAGTACCACTACCAAGCCTTGTAACTTAAAGTATATCAAGAGTTTCCACTGCAAACTTTGTCCCCATTCACTATATGTGAAAATTATTATATAAAATTTGTGCATTAAGTTTTTTAGTGATGATATATAAGTATGACTCCATTGTCAAAAAACAAAAGGAAGAAAAAAATATATATTTATATAATGACACTCCTCAACTTCAAACGAGTTAGGTTCCAGAAGTACTGTACATTTGTAAGTTGTGTTTAGGTAAAAAAAAGTACTGTACAGTACATGCATATGCAATACTGTACAGTACTTAGGCTAAAGGTATTTTACTACATGAAATATGAAGTATACAGGATCAATGAAGTTTAAGACGGCAATACTAATGTAATAACACAGTACATTGTTTCGTGGTTACAACGCATCTCCCCTAAATTATTTTGCTTCTTTTTTTGATAATTATTGGACTGTATTATGTCTCCCAAGCATAAAGCAGATTCTCCTAATAGCAGTGCTTCGAAAGAAAAGGAAAGCCATCACCATGGAAGTGAAATCAGAGACAGTGAAATGCTTGGAAAAGGGAGAAACTTTACTACTGCCTTAGCGTAGGTGCTTATTTAGGTGTGTTCCGACTTACATTGAAATTTGGGTTACATCACTTTTCAGGAATGGAACTCTGACGTAAGTTAATGACACTGTATATTATATATGCATTATATATATATAGTATATATATATATATATATATATATATATATATATATATATATATATATATATATATATATATATATATATATATATATATATATATATATATATATATATATATATATATATATATATATATATATATATATATATATATATATACGCAAATGTATATATAGGGTAAAAATGAGCTTAGGAAACAAACAATAAATTCTTTTTTATTATATTTTGGTAAAACTGTAGTCTACCTTTGGTGTTCTGACATATTCTCATTTGATGATTCTCAAATGTATTATTAGTAGTTGTAATAGACTGTATTTGATAGTGCAACAGCAGAGGGATTAGGTGCATTTAGTAGTTAAGTTTGTAGAATTTGGAAAGAGAACAAGTTCTGTAGATATTGCTGCTGAGTATTCTTGAAGTACTAGTTCAGGGTTTTTACTAGAAATAGTGATTTAGAAGTATAATGAAAATATAAGATGTTAACCCACCGAGTTGTGATGTGATATTAATGACTGGGAAATTCACTCAACAAAAATGTTCAAGTAAAAATATATATGTACAGGTATATTAATGTGAACTTTAACTTTTTGGTTTTTAATTCCTATTTTTGAATTTTCATTTTGTAGAAACTAATACCATTTATGCTGTCTATGTTATGAAATGAAGATTTACCTCATTTACATTAAAGTGTACATTTCCTTTTACAATTCACATTCTGGATATGGAAATATTTTAGACATTGCAGCAGTAGATAGAGCATAAGTTTCAAATAGCAGAGTGTCATTATTGAAAAACCCATAAAAGTAATCTCAGGTCTTTATGGTGTTTATTTTGCGATGGTGCACATTTATTTAAAGTTTTTTGACATCTGATTTTATAAGCTTTTCCTTGCGTAGAATTTTATCCGTGTAGTTTAATCACTTTTTGACCCTGGTAATCATGTGATGTGAATTTTTTCTTTTTTTTTTCTTTTTATATACTATATGAACTCCCATATTGGTTAGTTTGGAGGGTTTATCTTAATGTACAGATAGTTAAATTAATTATGTATAGATGCAAGCTATGTAAAACCTCTGTACCCAAATGAAGTATATGTGAGTTCATTATACATTTTCTACACAGTTAAATAGTTGATATCAATATCCTTTTTCATTAGAGTTACTCGTCCTTGCAGTGCTGCAGATGATAAGTAACTTTACTCACTGAGGGCATGTGGAGAGTGCAGTGGCTATGCAGTCTACTGTTATTATGCAGCAAACTATGGATGATTCCAAAGCTTCTTGAAACATGCAAACTTGCATTATACATCTTTAGCATAAGAAAACAAATGTATTATGTTCTAAAACAACTTTATTATGTTACACACATGATGGAGGAGTGTTTATATATATATATATATATATATATATATATATATATATATATATATATATATATATATATATATATATATATATATATATATATATATATATATATATGCACACACACACACACGCACTCTCCCCAACTTACTAACAAGTTAGGTTCCAGAAGTCTGTTCATAAGTAGAGTTGTTCGTGAGTTATTAGGTACACTACATATATGTACTGTACAGTACATACATATGCAATTCTGTACAGTACTTTGGCTAAATACATCTAAACACTACATGAAACATTAAGTAGACAGTATTAATTAATTATAATACTATAATAATACAATGCAGTACAGTAATACAAACATTTTTATATGGATTAATAATGGGTAGGTATTTATTCGTAACTTGATTGTTCGTCAGTAGGGGAGCGTCTGTGTGTATATATATATATATATATATATATATATATATATATATATATATATATATATATATATATATATATATATATATATATATATATATATATATATATATATATATATATATATATACACACAGGGGGTCCTTGACTGACGTTTCAGTTCCATTTGTATAGACGTGACGTAACCCGATTTTCAGCATAAGTCGGAACACAACTAACACCAATATCACCCACTTATGCTAATTCAGCAGTAAAGTTTCTCCCTTCTCTGAACGTTTCCCTATCTCTAATTTCACTTCCATGGTGATGGCTTTCCTTTTCTTTGAAGCACTGCCATCAAGAGAATCTGATTTCCAGTGGGAAACTTAATACAGAGCAAAATATATCAAATAAAAAGCAAATTAATTTCTGGGAGATGCATTGTAACCACGAAACATAATAAACAGAGGACCCCCTGTACATATATATATATATATATATATATATATATATATATATATATAATATATATATATATATATATATATATATATATATTATAATATATATATATATATATATATATATATATATATATATATATATATATATATATATATATATATATATATATATATTATATATAATATATATATATATATATATATATATATATATATATATATATATATATATATATATATATATATATATATATATATATATATATATATATATATATATATATATATATAATATATATATATATATATATATATATATATATATATATATATATATTATATATATATATATATAATATATATATATATATATATATATAATATATATATATATATATATATATATATATATATATATATATATATATATATAATATATATATATATATATATATATATATATATATATATATATATATATATATATATATATATATATATATATATATATATATATATATATATATATATATATATATATATATATATATATATATATATATATATATATATATATATATATATATATATATATATATATATATATATATATATATATATAGTGATCCCTCGTTTATCGTGGGGGTTCGGTTCCGGGACCACCCGCAAAAGGTGAAAATCCGCGAAGTAGCAGCACTATAGTTATTACAGGTATTTAATTTTTCCTTTACTGTATAAACCCGCCCTACACTGATAACAACTCACCCTTTACTTTATTAATAACAGCACGCAAGAGTAAATTTATATGATTGTGACAGGTAAGTTTACCATAAATAGCTGCGCGCAAGCATAAAGCTATATGAATGTGATAGGTAAGCTTACCGTGAATAACGTGATGATGACATTTACATACTGCACAGTCAATGGCTGCCGACAGCCGAGAAACTTCTTCCTTCCTTCAGCATATCACAGTTTTACCTTATCTGCTATGGTCAACATCTGCCGCTTAGGCTCACTACCAGAAGCCTTAGAAGATGAAGGACCCTTGGGCGGCATTGCAAAGTTTCACAAAAAACACAAGCACAACGTATTCAGAGGCACAACGAGAAAGGCGCACATATGAGTAACTGAATGGGTGAGGCGAGACAATGGAAGATGCTGGGAGAATCAAGCTGCAATCAAACAGCCAATCAGACCCCAGTATACAGAACACAATTCTGTAATTCATTGTCTCCCACCCATCAGCCAATAGCATCCCGTGTACTATCTCATGTAGGTGCGACCCTTTTCGTTTTCCAAGACGCCGATAGCGGTATCGTATTTTATATGGTGCAATACTGTGAGGTACATGTTTAAATTTATGTTTTTTACTATTTTGTACTGTTTTATTATTATTAGGCTAGGAAATACTTTTTTTTATCAATAAAATAATGAAAAACTGGAAATTTTAATATGTACTATATCACGTAGGTGCGACCCTTTGCGTTTTCCAAAACGCCAATACCGATATCATAGTTTATATGATGCAATACTGTGAGTTACATGTTTAAATTTATGTTTTTAACTATTTTTTACTCTGTTATTATTCTTAGGCTAGGAAATACTTTTTTTTTTTTTTATCAATGAAATAATGAAAATACTGGAAATTTTAATATGTACTATCTCACGTAGGTGCAACCCTTTGCGTTTTCCGAAATGCCGTTACCGGTATCGTATTTTATATGATGCAATACTGTGAGTTACATGTTTAAATTTATTTTTTTTACTATTTTTTACTGTTTTATTATTCTTAGGCTAGGATATACTTTTTTTTATCAAGAAAATAATGAAACTACTGGAAATTTTATTATTTCCACATATTGTGGATTCCCGTGATTTACCCAGAAAATCTGAGATATAGAATACATATGCTCTCCAACAAAATCCGCGATGCACTGAAGTCGAGGTAGGTGAATCGCGATATAGTGAGGAATTACTATATATATATATATATATATATATATATATATATATATATATATATATATATATATATATATATATATATATATATATATATATATATATATATATATATATATATATATATATATAATATATATACACACTGTACTGTCCAATTTATGAATGAGTTTGGTTCCATATGTCTGTTAGTAAGTAGAATTGTTCATAAGTTGAGTTTAGGTAAAAAAATAAAGTACAGTACAGTACATACTTATGCAGTACTGTACAGTACTTAGACTAAAGACACTCAACTACTATTTAAAACAAAAAATACAGTATTAATGAATTTTAATACAGTAATAATAATGTAATAATACAGTACAGTGCAGTAATACATACATTAATATATTGGTAGAGAAAGGGTAGGTTTCTGTTCGTATCTATAAATGGATGTAACTCAGTTGTTCGTAAGTAGGGAGCTTCTGTATATATATATATATATATATATATATATATATATATATATATATATATATATATATATATATATATATATATATATATATATATATATATATATATATATATATATATATATATATATATATATATATATATATATATATATATATATATATATATATATATATATATATTCCCTGTGGGAGGGGAGTTAAGAATACTTACTCCGTGTTCCCCTGCATGTCATAAAATTCCACTGAATGGAACAGAGCAGGGGGGATGGGAATCATCTCCTCTGCTTTTTTTCATCCTACAAGGGCCAAGAAATGCGGGGGTATATGCTAAGAGAGATCCATCCAGAACACTAGTAATTGGATATCTGAATGTGTGTGATTGTGGTGTAAATGACTGTTCGAGGGAGGTGATAGGGAGTATGTTTGTGGAGAGAAAGATGGATGTACCTGCACTGAGCAAAACGAAGATAAAAGGGAATGGTGAGGTGACATTTGGGGGTGTGGTAAGTAGGGTTTCTGGAGTTGAGAGAGGGAGTGGCTCTGTTTGTAAGTGAAGAGATAAATAACTGTGGTGGAATTGTAGTAAGTATCATCTCGAATAATTGTGGCTAAAATGAGGCTTGGATGCGAGGTGGGCAGTGAGCGCAAGGCCAGAAGTGAAAAAAGTGAGGAAGGAAGAGAAGAATTTTGAATGAAATTGAACGATGGTCTGGAAGACTTGGGAATGAATGTGAATGTGGTGGTGATTGTAGATTTGAATGGTAGAGTAGGGAATGAGCCAGTGGATGGTGTAATTTGGAAGTATGGAATACCTGGTAGGAATGAAAGTGGAGATGAAATAATAGAAGTGTGTACTGAGAGTGAGATGTTGATTGTTAATACTGTATTTAAAAAGAAGGATGTGCACAAGTATGCATGGGTCAGAGTTGATAATAGAAGAGTAGTTGATAGAGCACTAATGGATTATGTTGTGGTGGACAGAAGATGTTTGGTAGAGTATTGGATGTGAATGTACTGAGAGGAGCTGGTGGTGGAATATCTGATCATTATTTAGTGAAAAGCAGAGTGAGAGTGGGAGAAAAGTGGAGAAAAAGAAGTGAGAGAGAAAGAGAGGTGCTAAAAGTGAATGAACTGTATAAGGAAGAAAAAGACTGAGTATAAGGCTATTATGAGGAATGTAGTGAAAGATAAAGTGGAGGAGGGAGTGGAAGAAGAATGGAGCTGTTCCAAGGAGGAAGTTATGAAGTGTGGAGAAAGTGTGCCAAAGGAGACTAACTGGTGGAAGTAAAAGGAAAGGTAGTGACTGGTGGAATGAACAGTTGAGTGCAGTAGTGGCTGAAAAGAAGCAGGCATTTGAGGTATGGTTTCAGATAGGTAATGTAGAGGTGTATGAAAGGTAGTGTGCAAAGAGGAGGTTAGCAAAGCACGTGGTGAGGGAGGCAAAGAGAGCAGCGGATGTAAGGTGAGGTAAATGCTTTCCTGAGAATTTTGAAAGGAATAAAAAGATGTTTTGGAAGGAAGTGAAAAGAGTGAGGAAAATTGAGTCTGGTAGGGAGGAGAAGGTGAAAGGAGCAGATGGGTAATTGCTAGTAGGTGAACTAAAAGGTGAGAGAGATGGGCTGAATATTTCAAGAAACTGCTAAATGAGGAAGATGATAGAGAGGCAGAGATTGTGGTTGTGGGAAACGAATGGAGAATGCCAATGTTAGGTGATGAGAATGATAGAGAAATAACAAAAGATGAGGTACATTTGGCATTGAGAGCAACGGAAGCAAGTTAAGCACCAGGAATAGATGGGTGTCACGTTGAATGCTTGTCAGAAGGTGAGGAGGCATTAGTAGAATGGCTGGGTAGGTTGCTGAATGTATGTTTCAGGAAAGGGAGGGTCCCAGTTGATTGGAGGAGTGCATGTGTAGTTGCACTTTACAAAGGGAAAGGAAATAAGTATGAGTGTAGTAGTTTTAGAGGAATTAGTTTGTTGAGTATAGTTGGTAAGGTTTATGGAAGTGTGTCAATAAGAAAATTAGGAAAGGTACTGAAAGATTGATTGGGGAAGAACAATGTGGGTTCAGGAGATGAGGAGGATGTGTAGATCAGGTGTT
Source organism: Halocaridina rubra (assembly GCA_037179515.1). Lineage (NCBI taxonomy): Eukaryota > Metazoa > Arthropoda > Malacostraca > Decapoda > Atyidae > Halocaridina > Halocaridina rubra. The sequence goes on from JAXCGZ010000320.1 coordinate 31,642, forward strand.
TGAGGTAAGATAGGTGTGTGAGAAGTTCTTGGAGAAAGGTAGGGACACTTTTGGTCTTTTATGGATTTAGAGAAATCATATGACAGGGTAGATAGAAAGGGGTTGTGGAGTGTGTTGCGCCTGTATGGAATAAGTGGAAGTTTGTTGAATGTGGTGAAGAGTTTTTACATGAATAGAAGAGCATGTGTGAGAGTTGGAAATGGTATGAGTGATTGGTTTGAGGTAAATTTAGGGTTACGTCAAGGTTGTGTAATGTCGCCATGGTTTTATAATGTGTATATGGATGGAGTGGTAAGGGAAGTAAATGAAAGACTATTAGACAGAGGCTTGGAACTAGTGGGTGAGGAAGGAAGGTTGTGGAAATTGAATAAGTTACTGTTTGTGGGTGATATTGTGCTGATGGCTGATACTGAGAAAGAACGGAATCATTTGGTGATATATGAGTTTGTTAAAGTGTGTGAAAGAAGGAAGTTGTGGGTGTATACTAGTGAAAGTAAAGTCATGAGATGCACAAGGAGTGTTAATAGTGGTAGAGTGAATGGGGAGTTACTCGAAGAAGTTGAGAGTTTTAAGTGTCTGGGCTTGCATGTAGCAAGGAGTGGACTAGTGGATGCAGAGAAGTAATAGAGTGAGGGAAGCACATAAATGTCTAGGTGGGTTGATAAATGTAATGAGATATAGATATTTGGGAGTGAATGCAAAGGATATATGAAGGTGTGATTGTGCCGACAGCATTGTATGGAGCAGAGACTTGGAATGCAAGAGAGGATAAAAGGAACAATTTGAATGTAATGGAGATGAGGTATTTAATTGGTTTATCTAGAATAGATAGAGTAAGAAATGAGGATTTCAGGCAGAGAACGTGTGTTGAAAGGAAGCTGTTGGATAGGTTCAGAGAGAGTTGAGTTGGTTTGGACACATGGAAAAGATGAGTATTGAACGAACAGTGAAGAGTGTGTGGAGTGCAGTAGTGATTGGAGTTAGGTCAAGAGGGAGTTCTAGAAGGGGATGGAAGAATGGCATGAAAAGTGCATTAAATGCATGTGGAATGTCATTGGAGCAGGGTAGAATGTGTAAGAGATTGCAATGAGTGGAGGAAGATTGTGCATAGATGACACGGGCCAAAGGGGTTTCTCTCCCCAGCTAGCTCAATGAACTGTGATGGACGGGTGTGAGGGGAGTTGCCATGTGATGAAGCGGTGGGGGTAAACCAGCTGCAGCTGTTGGGCCTCATTGTAGAATATCCTTGCCCGCCTACCTTGTGAGTGACTAAAGCAGGGTGGAAGAGAGGGAAGCGTGGCAACCCTTTATCCCCAAGGAGATAAGAGGAATGGTTGACATATGTGTGGCTCGTGGTGAATGCATATTTCTTGGCTCGGCCACCCCCCTTACAAGGGGGAATGAGCCTACTTTTGTGTATATATATATATATATATATATATATATATATATATATATATATATATATATATATATATATATATATATATATATATATATACTCATTGTTTGGGGACGACGGTGGGGGTGTGGCAAACATAGGGGCGACATCATAGTGTTGAAGGTGAACAAAGAGAAAAGTTGGAGTAGTCAATCTTGAAGCCATGCAACTTTCGCCTTCAGGGGTGGGAAGGGTATGGAAGAAGGGTTTGATGGGAGGGTAACTTCCACCACAGTGAAAGGGGTAGCAATAGGTATAATGTGTGGGAAGGAATTGGGGACCAGCCCCAAGTTCTTACAAGCAGTCAGAGATAAGCATAAGTTCGGAACAGATTCCACATAATAAATATCCTGTACTGCCAACAGACCATCCAAGGAAACGCAGCATTCTGTAGCACCCATACATCGTAGGTGGTGCCTTGCCACATCCTTCAAACTTTGGCGACGTGCAAGCTGAATAGGAAGGAGTTGCGACAAGTAGAGCAGCAACATACCCACCACACATAAAACTTACTTAGAAGGAAGGGAACAGAGGGTTAGAGTAAGACACTCAGTGTCTGAATGGAGAAGAGTTAGTAGTGGAGTTCCACAGGGTTCAGTTTTAGGGCCACTTTTGTTCCTTGTATATGTAAATGACCTACCAGAGTCTGTAAATTCATTCATGAATATGTTTGCAGATGATGCAAAGATTGTGAAGAAAGTAAAACACGAGAACAATGGTAGAGAACTTCAGGATAATCTAAATAGTCTGCATGAGTGGTCAGAAAAGTGGCTAATGAAATTCAATACTTCAAAATGTAAGGTAATGAGAATGGGTACAAGTGCAAGAAGGCCCAAGCTTGACTACTCGGTGGCTGGGAGTACAACTTCAAGAGACAGAAAATGAGAGAGATCTAGGAGTAAACATACTGGCAGATTTGTCTCCAGAAATACATATAAATGGCATAGTAAGGGCAGCATATGCATTCTTATCAAATGTAAGGGTAGCCTTCAGGCATATGGACAAGGAAATGTTCAGAAATATTTATGTAACCTATGTGAGGCCAAAACTCGAATATGCAGCCCCCTTTTGGAATCCGCACTTGAAAAAGCACATAGCTAAGCTTGAAAATGTTCAAAGACATGCCACGAAACTGGTGCCAGAAATACGCAATCTCAGTTATGATGAGAGGCTGGGGGAATTAGACTTACCATCACTCGAAGCTAGAAGAGTGAGGGGGGATATGGTGACAGTCTTTAAATTCCTTCATGGTTATGATAGAGTGGATAGGGATCGATATTTTGATATGGGTGGCTCTAGAACTAGAGGTCATAGTTTGAAGCTTCGTAAGAAAACTTCTTTGCAGGATGTAAGGAAATACTTTTTCAGTGTAAGAGTAGTTGATAATTGGAATTCGCTAAGCGAGGGTGTAGTTAATGCTATCTCAATCCATAGTTTTAAGGACAGGTATGATAAGTATGACTAAGTCTAAAATGGAACCGATCAGGAGACGGGAAGATACGAGCTTTGGGCTCTTTCCCGTAAACACAATTAGGTAATCACATACCTGAAGTGTCCCACCTTATGGTATTTATGGCAGGTAGAACCCCTGACAGGGCAGGAGCTCTTATCCACGTGCAACTTCCCACAATTTCTGTAGGGCTTGGTGGGAAGTGGCCAGGGGGTAGTGTTTAGCGGTGATGATTATCTCCTCATTAACATCCTCCATTGCTATTGCAACCTGGGTAGCTGAATATGGGCTGGGAAAATACCCACTAGTACCTGTGTCTTTCGCCACATCCTCAAAGGCTGAGCACTTAAGTTTATCTACACTGTCATACAGAAAGAAATTCTGATAAATTTCTCTTTTTTTTTTTTTTTTTTTTTTTTTTAGCACTGAGTCACTTAGACCTACCATTAATTTAGTAAAAACACATACTCACTGACTCACTTATACCTGTCATTCTACATAATGACATATAATCACTTAGGGTACTTAAAGGCACAATCTAGCGCAAACTGCAAACATCTTTGAAATCATAGACCAATAGGTTCTCCTGGAGCCTAGAAATCACTGAAAACCTCACTCCACAGTATCAATTAGTACTAGTCTCTACTGATTATTTGAGACTAGTACTAATGTCTCGCATTTATCTAATGCTTGCATGGGAGTAAGACTCACCCTCATTTCCCTGGTATACCTCAATAGCCGGATATGCATGATGCCTTCTAGGTTGGACCACCTGTTGAGGAATATCTAGGTTTCTGTTGACAGTCTCTATGTCCTGAAGGCAGCTGAAGACATCTCGGCCTCACATTTCTCCAAAATAGAGGGCACCTCAACACATGGTGCACATGGTGAAGGGGCAGCATTTGTCGATACCGGGGTTGCAATTGGCTTGCTTGCAACCTCCGGCTCTGACGAAGAGCTGGCAAGGCGACCATGATACAGAGCCTCAAGGGCATTGCCCAGCGAACTCTGGCAGAGGTGGCAATGCCATTGTATAAGTACCCAGGGTGTAAGTTTCACATCACTGTGCCATGGTGGATGTAGATGAGTGATACTCGCATTAAAGGAACACAAATTTATTAAGCGACAGGTGAAACTTGAGTGAGACAAAAGTGCTAAAGACACAATGGCATCCATTCGAGAAAACGTGTTGTACAGTTAATGAAATTATAACCCAACTGTTTTTCAATCATTTATTGTTATTTGTGATATATCTGTACGTCATTTTAACTCCTTATGCATAATTACCCAAACAGGGAGGTCCTCAGTTTACAATGTCCTTGAATTACGATGTGTCATGGTTACGATGCATCTCTCATAAATTATTTTCCTTCTTATTTGATAATTTTTGCCCTGTATAATGTCTGCCAACCATAAAGCAGATTCTCCTGATGGCAATACTTCGAAGAAAAGGAAAGCCTTCAGCATGGAATTGAAATTAGAGATAGTGAAACGCTCAGAAAAGGGAGAAATTTTATTACTGCTTTAGAGTAGGTGGTTGATGTAGGTGCTTAACCCTCTCGCGCAACCTAAATATCAATAAGTTTTTTTTTCCATGCTCATTTGTGAAAACCTGTCTCCGACCGGCAGATTTTTAGCATGTCGAGATATCTTCTTTCTCAGCTATTTCCCCCCCCCCCCCTAAACTTACATTTATCATTATACATAGTATATCAATGACTTCGTTATTTGTTGTAGTATTTTTATGAATCAATAATAAAAAGAGAAACAATAATTTATAGGACCATTTATGGACATGGAATAAAGTGAGCCTAAAGAGACGTACAGTCTGAGTGATGCGTGAGGGAGACGGTGTAGTGGCATAGTGTATTTTCTTTCTTTATTTGGAGTGTTGTAGTGGTATGATATATGTCCTCTTTATTTATATATTAATTTATTTATTAATTGATATATATATTTTCACTTTATTTATTAATAATTTTGTTTGTTGTTGTAAAGTGATTCCTTAATTTTGCTTCTTTTTGTCATAACGAACTGTACATTGTTTTGGTTTTCTGTTTTTATGGCAACACTGACTCTGTATTGCCGCCTTTTTCGTGTAGTGTGATATTTTTGGTCTGTTCATTTTCGATACATAAAAATTGATTCATAATTATGACTTTGGCCTATTTTGTTACCTTAAATGATATTGTGGTAATCTTGATATTCTGTCGTACTGAACTACAACGGAAACTGCCTTTGTTTTATGCCTCGCCCTCAAAGCCGTGTCATTGGAGAGGGTTGCTGATTAGTTAATTCGAAAGAGAGTGAGGAAACTTATGCTCAATCATAAAATGTCGCCATTGACGTGAATGTAACTATTTAAAACTAATATTTTTGTTCAAATGGACGCCACTGGCGTCAAGGTACACTAGGCCCTAAAAATGTATACATAACACTCCACATCTCTGTTTATCTTTGCTTTCTTTCATCATTATTGAGTTTTCATTACTCTGACTATTCTTTCAGCCTGTCGTTTTAATGTTACTTTTCTCTTATTTCTGCCTTTTCCTTAAACTGATACATTTCCTTCTTCTTAATGTTTTCATGTGCCCGGTCCCAATGAGGACAAGTTTCTTTGCCTGTCCTGGTGTCACACTAATAGAAAAAACTGTGAATTGAACATTAATATCAAAGGTTTTTTTTTTATCAATCCCAAAATAACCCCCTAAAGTCACTGTAAATTATTGATCTAGTTCCATTATTCCCAACGTGGACCACATTCCAAACAGGGGGCAATATGATTTTTAAGGGGGTCAATTCGAGAATGTATTATGAACATTGATTTTTTTCTAGAGAGTCTGTGTGAGTTTGTGTGAGAGTTAATACATACGGTGCATATACGGTATCATTACATAAAAATATGTGTATATATGTACATGTATAACAGGTCCACAAGGTACTTACCGCCTCCCCGCTCTCGAGTGTCTCGGCCACGGGGGGGGGGATCAGTATTTTAGAGATGATTAAGTGGAGCATGGCCAAAAAAGGTTGGGAACCACTGATCCAGTTAGAATAGACTAACTTAACCTAATGCAACCTAGGATAGGTTAGCTTAACTTGCCCTTTGGCTCAATTTCAGCATAAACAACTGAAAATGACGTCAGGTGTCCGTTTTATCTTTAGAGTAATTATATGTCAGTTCGTATGTGTAATACAGTAGCTGCACTTCTGAAATTTAACTTAAAAAATCGCTTCACAGGAATAAAGTGGAGGTTGTAACAGATCCCCAAAATATTTAAGAGTATCATGAGATGAAGACCATGGAAGTTAAGCGTAGTTCACAGGATTCCCTTCCACGGTGCAGTTATCACAAGGTAATCCTTAACACTGTGGTATTTCATACAAATTTTAATTAGTATAAAGTTTGTTCACCAATGGTAACGGACCGGAAGGTCTAGTGCTACATTCGATGCGTCATTCTGAGGTTATCTCGGATGTATGATTGATATTCCAGTGTTCTTGAGTGATGTAAATATTTCATATCTGAACTCAGGGGACTGATTTCTTAAACAGTGTAAGCTAGGATACCATAGATAGTTAGCTAGACACACAAATGAATTTCATAAACGCATCTGACGCGGTTCTGTGTATGGCTAGGATCCCGCAAAGGGTCATAGCCATACACAGAACCGCGTTATGAAATCCATTCGTGTGTGTCTAGCTAACTAACAATATGGTATCCTAGGTTTACACTGTTTAAGAAATCGAGCCAGGGTCTGTCGCCTTAACTATAAAACGGAGCATAGCTCATTTTCCATTGTTTACCTGCAGTGTCCCTTACCAAGAACAACTAAGTCTCACAGGCTTTTAGGGAATATGTTTATTCTAAAGAACATTGGGGTTGGCTGCTAGTCTAATAAGAATGGATTAACTTTGCGATATACCAAGACAAGTAGAGGAATTGGAAATATCTATCGTGTGCTCCACACGGAAGCAATAGGTCAAATGCCAGTGATTACTTTCACGCCCCCGGTGTTGCCAGATTTTTTTTTTCTTCAAAAATCTGTAGATGTACATGAAAAAATCTGTAGAAATCCGTACTTACAAAAATATAATCTGTAGAAAATTCTGTAGCGTTTGCAGTGCATGATTTATAAAACTTGTGCATTGCAGACGCAATTTCCGTTGATTTAAGAAATCTAAAGACAACAAAAATCAAAGCATCATCACCATCTTTCAACATTTGTATATATAGTATTGTATTTGTTGGTATAGACACAAATATTTTACAGGTTAATCATTTTAATTTTGATTTTTTGTAGTATTTCCTAACAGGATGGATGGCTGAAAATTATAAGCAGAAAGGTATTCATGATAATGAGTTTAAACAGTATAATCAAGAGAAAATTATTTATAACAAAACATTCTTCAACTAAGCTATTATATTCCCCAGACTTCAAGCAATGATCATACTTATAGTGAAAACCAAAAATAAAATTTATATATATAAATGAAACAGTGGACTGTAAATTATATTAATATTTCTGTATATTTGTATTATTCTAACTGTAACTGATATGGAATACAAAAGTGAAAAAAAAATTCTCCATGAATACAAATATATTGCAAATGCAAATTCTACTTTTTCTGACCATATATACTTCCAGCCCCTACTCTCTTCAACAATGAATTTGTTACAGTAAAATCAAAGCATGATTTTCCTTTGATTAATTGCTTAGTATGACGCAAACCTGTTAAGGTTTCAGTAGACAATCTATTTCTGGTTTTAGTTTTCATTCTGTTTATGGTAGAAAAAACTCTCTCGACAGTAGCACTTGAGTGTGGTAAATATAGCAGTAATTGCATGAACTTCGAAAGATTTGGAAACATCAAGTCATTGTCCATTTGCCTAAGAGAACTTATTTTGCTCCAAAAAGTTCAGGTGACATATCCGGCTTAACATCAAGATTGCCTAAGGAACTAGCAAGCAACCTCCATTCTGTGTATATATTCTGAACATCTAATTCTATTGAATGGCCAAATGAAATCATCAAATCTACCAAAGATGGTATTCCTCGAACCATAAGTATTTTTGGACTTAAAGCCTTCAAAGATACCATTGCTGATGAATCAAAAGGAAACCTTTTGTAAATCCGAGAGGCAGCTTCCATAAAAAACTCTAAGCAATTTTGCCTAAAGTGTCTGAGTTCTTCTGCATCATACTGAGTTTCATTTCTTATCTCCCTACTTTGATACCAAGATACATTTCTTTCAGAGGTTTGAAATGACTATAGTCTCTGATCTTCAAGTGCATCAGTGGAGTTTTACTAACATAACTTTTTCTGAGATAGCATTCTAAAATGGTTTTTAGAACTGAAGCAACTGAACTTTCCAAAATATGTATTTGTGGTGACTCAGACTGCATTTGTTTATTCAAGTTATTAAAAATAGGCAAGACAAAATCAAGAAACAACAGATACAATTTA
>JAXCGZ010000320.1:45000-50000 GCA_037179515.1 Halocaridina rubra
TTGCAAGCATGCGTTTACTGCGCTTAAGCAAAGCAGTGCTACTATTTTAGTATATTTTAGTATACTTTTCTATTTTGTAGGTGAATACACACATTTGATTGTTTGTATTTTCTTTTACGTGTATATTCTCTTGTAAAAATATACTTACTGAAATAAACTGTTGTGATATACATTAGTACGATGTTTTACCTGCTTTACAGGCAAAATACAAGCGTCGAAGAGTCTTTTTGGAGCATCCTCTCATCCTCGACAAACATTCCCCGTTACCCCTCACCTATAGGAAGGTCCCCCCTTGCCACCCATCCTCATTCCCTGCAACACTCCTGGAAAACCGGTTTCAACCGGATCATCCCATTGGCACTGCGGACTGCCATTCGTTTTAAGGAATTGGAGCTTTTTCGATTTTTTCCCCTCCATTTATAAAAGATAGTGGGGAACTTTGAAATATTATTTCTGCAACGTATAAATGGCTGATTTATTTAAAAAAAGATTTATAAAAAAATTTTCTTCAAATTTGCTTCTCAGTTATCAAATATAGGGCCACGGTTGAGACTTAGGTGTTTTAAATATTCAAACTGAATGTTAGTTTTTTGTTTATATAGTATTTAACTTTTTTTTACTCGTAATAACATACCTTTGCCTTGGAATTTTGACTATTTATATTCATATATCACGTACAGCTCTGAAAATATAATAATCCTATACCAAAGTATCATGACATATTGTTTATCCAGGACTACAAAAAATGAGTAGGAGAACTGACAGATTTTCCTTAAAAACTGAAATAATAACCCAGAATGAACTTCAGTCATCAACATGCAATGGAATTAGCGGTAGCATACAATCGTCTAATAATAATAATAATAATAATAATAATAATAATAATAATAATAATAATAATAATAATAACGGATGTCAATAACTCTATATACAACCTTCTATACTCATCTTGTCCACATAAATTATTTTTTATCTTAATTCGGGCCAAACATTTACTTAAGAAAAAATAATACTCACAAAACATTATTAGTCTCGGATGTTGCATAACGGTACTTTCTGAATATAAGTAAAAACCAAATCAAATCTGGCCCTCAGGCCAGATTTTTTGTTATTTTTTTTTTATATAAATATTACCTGTATACAACTTCTGTGGCTAAAAATGCTGTGTAGGTAAATTCGACATTTTTTTTTATATGTATAGGTCCGGATCAAGATGAACCAAAAAATAAAATAATATCTTATTTGACCCGGAACATCATAAAGGCTGCTCATATATAAGATTACCAACAATCATTTTGGAAAATGACGCTTTCAAACAACGTATCTTGGCAACAAGAGATGGTGACGTTGGTTTAGTGTTGCATATTCGCCCACGTCCAACGGGACTCTTTAATTAATGCTTTTCAACGATGGTGCATTGCACATGGCCTCCATTGCAAGGCGGTACAAGACCCTCTTTGGGGCCCCTTGGCAGGCAATTTTTTTTTCTCAAAATTGAGCATATGATGTCCAGTAAATCTACTTGTAAACTCATAAAATGTTTTATTTCCATGATCAGATATAACATAACCTAACAAACATATTCAGTTAATGGCGCAACATAAATTAGTATTAATGGTTACATTCAACAATTGCCTTTTAGTTTTTTGTTTTGTTTTGTTTTTTCATAGTGAAATGATCAATATGCTAATTTACGCATCTATCCATCTACCCCAGACTGTAGGTAGATACTTTTGGTATTGTTATATGTCTTATACAACTTAGCATACAATAATTAATAATAAATATTACTAAAAAGAAGCAAGAGAGTAGTCTCCTTGGCAAAATAGTAGCGTACGCGACTCTGAGGCGGCAGGTCGAGGGTTCGCGCCCCGTCACGGACTGAGGTTAGTAAGGGCATACACTCAGGGTAACGATTGCATCTGCCAAAACAAGTCCTTCGCAAAAAGGCAACCGTCCTAGCCCTTAGTTGAAAAGGGAGTTCGTGACGTATAACCGAAACCAAACTAAAAAGAAGCAAGTGTGGTGTGATTAGTATACTGATGTTTGTGTATGCGAATGTAAGTGTATGTTTGGCTGGGGGCAGTAGAAAGTGCTTGTTTTCGAGGGGAGGGAATGTTGCATGGTTGCTCTGGGGCCCTTCATAGCTCCAGGGCCCCGGCACAAAATACCGGATGGGCCCCCCTCTCATAGGCCCTGTTAATAAGTAAAGTGTCATTTGTCCTCTTTTTAGGAGAGAGAGAGAGAGGTGACTTTTGTTTTTTATCCTTCTTGAAGCCGGAGTTCCCGCAAACAGCTGTCCAAACATTTTTATCAAATATTCACTGTGCTGAACTGACAGCGTCTGTTCCACAAGAGGTTATTATTTCTTTTAATTCCAAATGGCTCAGAGGAAGAGAGGAGTTGTACGGTCCTTCAAAGGAGGTTGAATTCGGAATATTCTAAGCCAAAATCAGACATATTTGATTTTTTTCTAGCTATAATAATAATAATAATAATAATAATAATAATAATTTCAACTATTATTATTATTATTATTATTATTATTATTATTAATAAAAGTGATTCATCCAATTCATCTTGTATCGGATGTATCATGTATGTATGTGCGCGCGCGTGTGTGTGTGTGTGATCAGTTTTGCGTCAAGGGTTCCCTAATACATTAAGGGCTATGACGGTGCTTTCTTGGGAAGGTCTTTGGCTTTGGTAAGTATGACCATTACCCTGAGTGAATGTCCTTTCTAACCTCAGACCGTAGCGGGCCTCGAACCCACGACATGACGAATGAAAGTCGTGTACGTTGCCACTCGGCCACGGCGGACACACACACACACACACACATATATATATATATATATATATATATATATATATATATATATATATATATATATATATATATATATATGTATATATATATGTATATATATATATATATATATATATATATATATATATATATATATATATATATATATATATATATATATATATATATATATATATATATATATATATATATTACCTAAAATTTTTACTTGCCTGTCCCTTCTCCAGGAAGGCCCAATGATTTTCTTATTCCAAGTATTCGTTGAGTGATACACGTATGTTTTTTTTAATTGAGGCAATTAAATCTTGTTAAAACATAAGTCATGTGGTACTTTACTGATGAATACTGTATAGCAAAGTAGCCTGTCTACATTGATCCCCAATAGCATGGGTGTTTTTTGAAAGAATATCTGAGTACGTTATGACTAAAGGGTAATGGAGCGGGTTCTTCAGGGGTATTCGTCTCGGAAAAAAAAAAAAAGGCAGATAGTCCACTGTATGAATATTCAAGGGTCTGCCAGGGTTTGGGCTTGATCATACGATATTTGGGGCAGAAAACGTTCAAGAACAGCCATAGGCAGACTAAGACAGTTTTCTCGTTTTGCAAAATTGTTCCCACTGCTGGAATTATGGCAACTCCTTGTATCGATTATTATATATATATTTTTTCAAGTTTTTTTGTGTGATAAGTATGTGGATAACCAATGGTTTCTATACTGGAGGCATAACCCGCCTCCTTCCTTAACATTTCTGAAACTCGAAGAAAAATAACTAAGATCTATGTTTGGCTTTTCCTAAGTCGATTCACCGATATAGTGTTGGGTTCTGCAATGCAGAAGCATTATGTTCCTCGGATGACAAATGAAGAGATGTTTTGTATTTAAAATATATTACTTCTTTCATAGCTACATTCATACATACATACATATATATATATATATATATATATATATATATATATATATATATATATATATATATATATATATATATATATATATATATATATATATATATACCACTGTAGCTATGAAGAAAATAATATATTTTTAAGAGAAATCATCCCTACATTTGTCAGCTGAAGAACAATGAATACATTGTTCTGCTTGTGTTTTCTCTATTCAAGAATTTAATAATAATAATAATAATAATAATAATAATAATAATAATAATAATAATAATAATAATAATAATAATAATAATAATAATAATAATAATAATAATAATTATGACTACTACTACTGCTACTACTACTACTATTTGTTGTTGTTGTTAATGTTGTAGTAATATATTTACATATGAAAGTATTATTATTGTTAGCGGTAAAATTATTTTTTGTCTCAAGTTTGATGTGGTTTTCCCTTCTTACCATCCTCGTTTCTGCATGCATAATAGCTACATTGGCGTAAGCGTGGTTTAAAACTAGGATGAGATATTCAGGTAAGGAGCTCATTCCATCTCATTTCTCTCTCTCTGTTTATCTCTCTCATTCCCTCTTTCTGTATATATATATATATATATATATATATATATATATATATATATATATATATATATATATATATATATATATATATATATATATATATATATTGCGGCTACGTACTTAGCATATGTAGCATTTCTTATTTATTTCTTCATGTAAAGAATAAAGTTACATTTACATTTTTGCAAGTTTCAGCAGTGTTTATTCTTTATCGTATCATCCTGAGCATAGGTATTCAGAGGTAGTTCAGGCTCTGTTGGTGTATGATACATTAGGTATCATGTGAATACTGCTTCAGCCCTTTTTTTCATGCAAGCACTACAGTTGCATTATCTGGCCATTGAAACTTAGCAGGTTATTAGTGATAGTTTATCTTTTTATAATACGAGTATAGAAAGTCATAATTTTTCTCCCTGGTGTTTTAACTTTTTTTTTTTTTTTTTTTTGGGGGGGGGGTAGTAAAGTTATTAAAAAGTGGTCTGTATTAAGTGGTGTCCCTTGTTAGCCGTCTTTCCACTCGTTTTCTCTTAGGGAAGTTCCTTAATAGGAACTTGAGTTTAACCATAGCTCGGAAGGTGCATAATCAGAATTTGCGGCCCGTTAGTTGTAGGTCTGAAAATAATTGCCATGTAAATTATGTAGGACTCTATTGTTTTCTGTATTTAGTGGCTTTACATGACGAATG
>JAXCGZ010000320.1:55000-67500 GCA_037179515.1 Halocaridina rubra
ATCTCCTCCAGTCTTTTCTTGGTTTCCCCAGTGATCCGTGTCCATCTATATGCGCCAAGATGACCTTTTTTGGTATTCCCTCTTCCTCTATTCTTGCGATGTGTCCCGCCCATGCACTGTATTGGTCTTCCCTTAACAACCTGTTCTCTCAACTCCCAGTTATATCACCCTCTCCATTTCTGTTTCCTGGTCATACACTGAGTCCTATTATTATTCTTAATACCTTATTTTCAAAGGCTCATAATATTTTTTATTTATTTTTTTTTAATGACCATGATTCGTAGCAGTACATTAGGATAGGTCATATGATTGTGTTGCAGACCCTTCAGTTTTGTCTTCTCGGATATGGATCTTCCCTTTCGGAGTGCCATTAGACTGTATAGGCAACTGTTACCCTCTCCATTTCTTTCTCCTCATTCATTTTACCCTCTAGCTTAGGATGGATTAAATTAAGCTTTAGCTTGGGTATATATATATATATATATATATATATATATATATATATATATATATATATATATATATATATATATATATATATATATATATATACATACATATATATATATATATATATATATATATATATATATATATATATATATATATATATATATATATATATATATATATATATATGTATATATATATATATATATATATATATATATATATATATATATATATATATATATATATATATATATATATATATATATATATATATATATATATATACAGGTATATATATATATATATATATATATATATATATATATATATATATATATATATATATATATATATATATATATATATATATATATATATATATATATATATATATATATATATATATATATATATATATATATATATATATATATATATATATATATTAGTAAATAAAGAATCCAGGCACCAGGGAGAAAGGCAGATGATCTCGGCGCTGGTTCCAATCCAAAATCACAGGAGAAGTTGATATCAGTAAAGGGCATTCGGCCGTAAAGCTTTGGGAGAAAAACAGCGACCATATAGCAAGGAAGAAAGTTGTAGACAAAGAATGAATTAGTAAATCAATAAAGAATAAATAGGTAAGTAATTATTTTTTCCGTATTGTTATAGTCTACTAACATAAAAGGTGCCGTGTTACATACATTGACAACTACGAAATTAGCATGGCAACACTGGTGCCATATTGGCCTCCGGAACTTTTTGGAAATCAGATTTTATTATATTCCCCAAAAATGTCCTTCATTTTTCGGTCTCAGAAGACTATGCTAAGTTATAATGCAGAAAATCGTATTGACAATGATTAGATATTGCCACAGTACTCTCTTAGTATTCTCCCCACAATGGAATGTTCAAATCAATGCAGCAAAGACATTCACTCGCACTACAGAAGAAAACAACGTTACCAGTATCTTGTAATAATGGTATGTTCACTGTAACGGGGCTTTTGTATGATTTATCGACGTATCGCCTTAGAAAGAGGATGCAAATGAGAGAGAGAGAGAGAGAGAGAGAGAGAGAGAGAGAGAGAGAGAGAGAGAGAGAGAGAGAGAGAGAGAGAGAGTTTCCTAGGATATATACATCTAAAATAGTTAAAGAATAATACTCCTTTTTTCCTTATCTATCCAGCATATACTCGTAGAATTGAATTCTTTAAACTAAATTTGTTTGGATAGCCCGTCTATAGTAGTTAACTTATTTTTATGTTTGGCACCTGTGCTTTCCTCTCTCTTGAACTACCTATGAACCACATTTGCCTATCAACCTGCCTTTCCGCACCTTTAACTTATCCATGCTCCGTCACTCAATACTTGTCAACTTTTTTTCTTTCTTTTTTTAGGGGGGAAAATGTGGCTTTCTTATTTGATTTCTAAGAACCGTATTTTTTATATGTTTTTAACGTGACCAGAATATATTTAAACAATGAGATTATGTCTTACAAATAGGTTAGACTAATTTCTTAATTGTTTTATTTTTACTCCGTTTTTATTTGCTGATGAAAGATGTTCCAGTTTGCAGCCTGTTTGGCAATTCATATACAGGAAAAGTTGTAATATCTTGCTATTTTTTATTATTGGTCTACTGTAATAATAATAATAATGATAATAATAATAATAATAATAATGATAATAATACTAATGATAATAATAATAATAATAATAATGATAATAATAATAATAATAATCATTATTATTATTATTATTATTATTATTATTATTATTATTATTATTATTATTATTATTATTATTATTATTATTATTATTATTATTATTATTATCATTATTATTATTCAGTTGGGAAGTCAATAAAATCAATTCAGTAATGGAAATAACAGTGAGTTTTTATTTTGTGTGTGTTTAATAATTATTTACATAAAATCAAGCTTTTGCTTTCCACTGAAAGCAGTTTGAAATTTCTAGAGTGAACTTTCTTGTTGAGGATCCATCCTACCAACAACAAAATTAATTTGAATCTTGAAAATGCTTTCATTGGAAAGCGAAAGCCTAATTTTATTTACTTCATTATGAAGCACAAGAAACTCTACTTTGGGTGTTCATTTCCATTATTATTATCATTATTTTTGTCTGCATCACGCAATCCAGTTTCGCATGTAATCTCAGTTTAGTGTACGTTTATGCACGCATTTTGGTAAATAAATTAAAGTATATGAAATTGCAGTTATACTCATGATTATGACACCAGGACGGCCCATTCAAAAAAAAATAGTAATAATAATAAACCTGCCCTCGTCGGGACTGAGCACGACTAAAACATAGAGTAAAAAGAAACAGATTAGGAGTGTTGTGACTTGTCAGATGTGTAGGGATAATAAGAGATATGTAACAAATATCCAAGAATATTCGGTGTTGATGTAAGCATAGAAAAAGAACCGTAACTAAAGGCAGACTTAACATCGAACTGTCCTGGACAGTACTATTTAAGTTCACAAGACCCTCCAGCTGTAGTATCACAACGGGCGGCTGGTGCCATGGACCAACCTACTACATTTTTGTTATATAATGTTCTGCATACAAAAATACTTGTGTATATCTATCTATCTATCTATGTATCCATGTCTGTCTATCCATCTGTCTATCCACTTGTCTATCACTCTCTTCAATACTTGTTTACATATCATGGATCTTCACTGGCTGTTTATGCTGTTTGCCACGTTGCCCGGGAGATTTTATCCGATGGAATTGAATTATTATTATTATCTTCTATATTATTATTATTATTATTATTATTATTATTATTAGTAGTAGTAGTACTAGTAGTAGTAGTAGTAGTAGTAGTAGTAGTAAAAGCTGTATATTTCATAAATGCATTAAAGAATTTGTTAATATATCCCGATTTAAATGATTATGTTGTTTTGATGACATTTATTTAGTTAGATTAAGTTAGTCTGGATGGTTTTGTATCGGGATATAATATAAGTAAAATCAAGGTAGAAAACAAAAGATGATCTTCACCCTTACCTCTTATTAAGGCAGTTATTACTTACCCAATTCAAAAATAAAATCTGGCATTTTCTCGTCGCAAGTGCAAACGATCTCTCTCTCTCTCTCTCTCTCTCTCTAGTAATCTTAACTAGTAAAGCGCGCGCGCATGCACACATATCTATCCATCTATCTATCTATCTATCTATCTATCTATCTATATATATATATATATATATATATATATATATTTATATATATATATATATATATATATATATATATATATATATATATATATATATATATATATATATATATATATACTGAATCGTATTCTTTGCCACTATCTGTACTGCCTCGTAAACTTCTGAGTTAAAAGGTAGTAACTTTGTAAGACATGCAAAACCCTTCAGAAACCCGTGTTGTGAGAGCTGTGTCAGTCTGTGTAATGCTAGATGTTCCCTTGTTTTCTTTGCGATGATGGCTTCTAGAATCTTACACACTGTTGACGTGAAGCTTACAGGTCTATAGTTTTTCTTTTTAGCCCGTTCTCCTATTTTAAATATTGGTACCACATCTGCCAATTTCCACTCCTTAGGTACCAATCCTAAGTTTTTTGAATTATTGAATAGTGCAGTTAGTGGACAACTCAGCTCTGCCTTGCACTCCTTTAAACCTCTAGCAAAAAAAGAAGAAGAAAAAAGATGTACTATATATTACGACTGCACTCCAGTCCTCTTCCGGTACAAATGATACAATATTTACAGGGTTATAGTTGAAGAATATGGGGGGTGGGAAGTTGTTATCTGCTATTTCCAGGAGGATCCACTATGGGATTAACTTCAGATATCAGGTCAGGTGGGCTACAGTCATTAGGCATAATCCTCTTAATGAGGACTTTTAAGATTGCTTCATCCACTATGTCAGATCTCCAACTGTCCATTCGATAAATTTAAGGTTTTTTATTTTTCTATAATGGCTGCTTCAAGTATCTTTTCTTCTGAATTGGCAATTACTTCTATATTGCAGTGCTGATTCACTCCAGTTAATGTGATGGCCATCATATTAGCTGACCTGAGATCTGAAGTTAATCCCATCTTGGATCCTCCTGGGAATCGTAGCTAGCAACTCCCCCCCCCCTTTATTCTCTCACTATGCGGCTCTGTAAATATTGTATCATTTGTACCTGAAGAGAACTGGAGTCCAGTCGTATATATATATATATATATATATATATATATATATATATATATATATATATATATATATATATATATATATATATATATATATATATATATATATATATATATATATATATCTGAGAAGGTGACCAGTTTAGGTCACGATTTAATAAGTACTTTATTTATATATATTTTCGTTGTTTTATTTAATGGGCTTTTCCTACCATATTATATATATAAATATATATATATATATATATATATATATATATATATATATATATATATATATATATATATATATATATATATATATATATATACATATATATGAATTATTTTTTACCCCGACCGGGACTTGAACCTAGGACTTATGATTACTAAGTCAAGGCGCTACCATTACACCACAGAAGGTTAAAAGGAATCCAATCTTATAGCTTATATCTGCTATACATAGGAATGAACGCATTCTATCTGAATGCCGCTATGTTCATATTACAGATTCCCCAACTTCACTCGTGGCTTTATTTTAGCATTTAATTCAATTCCCAATCTCATTATGGCCATGAAATAACCAATTAAGCACATTACATATGTGAAAACATGAATCATATTTTACCCCGACCGGGACTCGAACCTAGGACTTATGATTACTAAGTCATGGCGCTACCACTACACCACAAAAGGTTAAAAGGAATCCATCCTTATAGCTTATATCTGCTATACATAGGAATGACTCCTTTTAACCTTCTGTGGTGTAGTGGTAGCGCCTTGACTTAGTAATCATAAGTCCTAGGTTCGAGTCCCGGTCGGGGTAAAAAATGATTCATGTTTTCACATATGTAATGTGCTTAACTGGTTATTTCATGGCCCGAATGAGACTGGGAATTTAATTAAATGCTAAAATGAAGCCACGAGTGAGGTTGGGGAATCTGTAATATGAACATAGTGGCATTCAGATAGAATGCGTTCATTCCTATGTATAGCAGATATAAGCTATAAGGTTGGATTCCTTTTAACCTTCTGTGGTGTAGTGGTAGCGCCTTGACTTAGTAATCATAAGTCCTAGGTTCGAGTCCCGGTCGGGGTAAAAAATGATTCATGTTTTCACATATGTAATGTGCTTAATTGGTTATTTCATGGCCCGAATGAGATTGGGAATTGAATTAAATGCTAAACTGAAGCTACGAGTGAGGTTGGGGAATCTGTAATATGAACATAGTGGCATTCAGATAGAATGCGTTCATTCCTATGTATAGCAGATATAAGCTATAAGGTTGGATTCCTTTTAACCTTCCGTGGTGTAGTGGTAGCGTCTTGACTTAGTAATCATAAGTCCTAGGTTCGAGTCCCGGTCGGGGTAAAAAATGATTCATGTTTTCACATATGTAATGTGCTTAATTGGTTATTTCATGGCCCGAATGAGATTGGGAATTGAATTAAATGCTAAAATGAAGCCACGAGTGAGGTTGGGGAATCTGTAATATGAACATAGCGGCATTCAGATAGAATGCGTTCATTCCTATGTATAGCAGATATAAGCTATAAGGTTGGATTCCTTTTAACCTTCTGTGGTGTAGTGGTAGCGCCTTCACTTAGTAATCATAAGTCCTAGGTTCGAGTCCCGGTAGGGGTAAAAAATGATTCATGTTTTCACATATGTAATGTGCTTAATTGGTTATATATATATATATATATATATATATATATATATATATATATATATATATATATATATATATATATATATATATATATCTTAGTTAATTATTAATTAGTAATAATTATATATATTTCAGAATTTATTGTCTAGTTAGGTTAGGTTAAAGTATAGAAAAACTTAGGTAAACTGTTCATCATTGTAATAAAATATTTAGCTTTCTACGTTATTTAGAGCTTCGTACTCTGGAATATTATCACCAAGCTTAGATAAATAGACAGAAAAAGAGATAGATAGATTGATAGGTTGACATATAATGAACAGATTGATAATTAGTTTAATAAATAATTAGCTCTTTAGCGAATTAGATAGGCAAATAAGCATACAAGTTAACAGATCCATTAATAGATAAATTAATTAATAACCGAATCAATTGGGAACTGGATCTCTATAAAGATAGATGGATTGACAGCTGTTAACCCTATTGAATGGTGGCTTAATAGATATACAGACAAATAAACTGATCGATAGATGGATAAACAGTTGGAGAGAGGGATCTGTAGAAAGACTAATAGATGTTTAGATATATAGACAGATATAGGTATAGATGGAATGACTACTTCATATATAAATAGAGAATTATACTGATAAATAGATTGGATTGCTAAACAAGTGGAAAGATTGATAGAAAGATAAGTTGGCAGGTGAAGAGGTGCCGTGGAGAAGCTGGTAAAGGGGGGTTTACACGGTCAAACGGTTCGTCGAACGCGGTTCGACAGACAAGTGTTTGAAGTGATGTTCGAACTTGTGAACGGGGTATTTGGTTGTCGAACACGGAACGTGTTCGACCTTTCTAAAGGGGGGTTTACACGGTCAAACGGTTCGTCGAACGCGGTTCGACAGACAAGTGTTTGAAGTGATGTTCGAACTTGTGAACGGGGTATTTGGTTGTCGAACACGTTCCGTGTTCGACAACCAAATACCCCGTTCACACGTTCGAACATCACTTCAAACACTTGTCTGTCGATCCGCGTTCGACGAACCGTTTGACCGTGTAAACCCCCCTTTAGAAAGGTGGGGGAGGGGATATATACAAAGTTGCCTCAGGTGTTAGAGTAGGCGAACTTGATTGGGCTTTTAAAATCTCAAGAGGTCAAAATCCATATTCCTCCTTCCACAAGTTTTGAGACACGCTCAGCTATTCGTTATACGCCAAAGGAAACCTAATATAGATAACAATGTAAACTATCATCTCATATATATATATATATATATATATATATATATATATATATATATATATATATATATATATATATATATATATATATATATATATATATATATATATATATATATTACTACTTTCTTTGGTGTAATTTAGTTACCTCACTGTACTTGCCTATAATTATGCTAGTAAGGGCTAAAATAGACCTTTGCAGCCCTTTTCCATTCGTAGTCTATGTGTTTATAATTAGACAGATCGATATATCGCTAGACAGATCAGTCGAGAGATGATAGACCGATACATAGGTAAATAAAAGAAATTATAAGCAAATGACAAACATAACCACTAAATGCGATATTGTGAAGTCATAAAATACGTAAAATCGTCGAAGGTTTATTACGTCATTATTTTAAACTGTAAGTATATAATACTAGTCATAAGTCGCCGTGGCTCAGTCGGTAGCGTCTCCGACTCTGAGGCGTCAGGTCGAGGGTTCGCGCCCCGTCACGGTCTTAGGTTAGCAAAGGCATGCACTCAGCGTAAGGATTACATTTGCCAAAACAAGTCCTTCGCAAGAAGGCAACCGTCCTAGCCCTTGGTTGATAAGGGAGTCCGTGACGTAAAACCGGAACGGAACTAGTCATAGAAGACAAGCAGGGCACGACTAAAACACGGAGAATAACTAATGATTTAAGAAGGGAATATTGGCATATGTATAGTTGGAATCTTGCCTTTTACGTATAAGTCTGTTTATATATGTATGTGTATGCATATACATTACTTACGTATAAGTTTGTATTTATTTGATTTGAATGTTTGTATTTGTTCAAGTTTAATTTTTAGCCTTGTTCAATTGCATATGCAACTTCAAAAATAATTTCGATAATAGTAGTAGTCTTAAACCCCCAGTAAATGAGATCTATAACTGAATAAAAAGAACCTTTCATATTTCAATGTTACATCCTTCTTAACATGCACCCTTCCTTACCTTAAAAATAAAAATAAATTACAAAAATAATAATAATAATAAGAGGCATTTTAAAACAAGTCCTTCGCAAGAAGGCAACCGTCCTAACCCTTGGTAGAAGAGGGAGTCCTTGACGTAAAACCGGAACCTTAGCATATCGTGAGAATGTTGGAAACACGCTGTTTGCCATCTCTTTTCTCCATAACTTTTTTATATTTACCGTGCACATTGT
Organism: Halocaridina rubra; assembly: GCA_037179515.1. NCBI lineage: Eukaryota > Metazoa > Arthropoda > Malacostraca > Decapoda > Atyidae > Halocaridina > Halocaridina rubra. The sequence goes on from JAXCGZ010000320.1 coordinate 63,727, forward strand.
AGCCTATATGGAATGGATATCATTGGCTAATTGCTTCCGTATATGACTGTTTGTAAGAGTGGCAAACGGAGAGAGAATCTCTGCTATTAGTGTCTGGTATCAAGTGAAGCATTTGCCCGTGTGTCAGAGTGGCACTCCAAGAGAGAATAACTGCATCTAAAGGTACATTGTTAGGCGGAATTTTTGTAGGTCTGTTTGTCAAAAGAAGCCGCTCAGGTAGAAGATACCTACATCTGACAATACATTGTCAATGGTATTTCACACAATTTTCGTCTCGAATATTTTTGTCATTATTTAGGGGTAGCTTTTACTTGTGGCACGGTAACTAATTTTTTTCTTCTGTAAACTGCTTGCAGAAGCCATTGTCTTTTATTATCCCATTACTTAAGCAAAGCCAATTTTAAATTGCTTGTTCCATCCTTGAGACATATCTTTGTGGAACATACATATTTCAATGCTTACTTATATTTATGACTATTTGGGAGGAGGTTACACAAGGAGAGGAGAGGGTATTTGGATCTAAAGACTTCATGCAAAGTCGAGTATGATGTCACTAATTAAGGCATATCATGCAGAGCATTAAATCGGGATTTTTTTCCTAAATCACTGTATGTGTCACGATATAACTGAGCTGTGGGTGAGTTCTAATATAAACTGTCTAAATGCAGAGGGCATAATTTTTTTTTTCTTGCTCCTGGATACGCATCTCTGCGATTTTGGAGGATCCAACGGATAGGTACATTCCCTCCTGAAGCGCAATGTAAATCATAAATTCCCCTGACTGTGTATATATATATATATATATATATATATATATATATATATATATATATATATATATATATATATATATATATATGATGAAGATTACCCATCCTCTCCAGGCTTCTCCACCTAAGGTTACTTCCCCCAAGGTTACTTTCCCAAAGTTACCTCTCTTATCTGAGGGAGGGGGCTAGAATACGTCCTTTGTGTTCCCCTGCGTGCCATAATAGTCTACTAAATGGGGCGGAGCAAAGGGACTGAGAATCCCCTACTCTGTATTTTTCTTCCCAAAGAGTCTGGGTATTTTGCCTTGACTCAGCCACTCCTCTTATAAGGGGAAAATGGCTCATGTGTGTGTATATATATATATATATATATATATATATATATATATATATATATATATATATATATATATATATATATATATATATATATATATCTTTTTGTTATAACACAATTTTTCTTTCATTTATCGATTATTCTCATCTGAATGGCGATGTTTTGCAAATTATATACTTTTGTTTTGTCTTTTTGTTTTTTAAAGGGAGACACGAAATGCTTGTCCTTTTTATTATTCGTGACACGTTCTGTACACGAACGCTGTAGAGTTCCAGTTTCCTAGAATGATGACACTTTTACTCATATTCGTGAGGTTAATTCGTGTTGTTTGTTTGTGTATTTGTATTAATTACTTTTCGACAATTTATCAATAGATTCGAGAACAACGAACCTTCTCTTGATGGCACTACGAATCAGCGCATGGCTCACAAACACGCGATCACGAGTTTAATTCCCAGATGTTGTTTGTATGGCCATCCTTAGCCAGAAACCCATGGGGATAGCATGAGAGAGGACAGAGGTGTGCTTCATGACCTTATTACGTCTCTCCTCGGTAGAATGAATGAGAACATATCGATATATGTAGTCACTGATGAGACATTATCATGAAATACATAAACTTTGGCAAGGACAATAACTCTCCTCTAACGACATAATAAGTTTGGAAATAACCAGACATTCTAAAAAAATTCACAATAATGAAATAACTTTGTATACAGGAAACAAACTTACAAATAAAAAAGTATTTAATGCAGTATTTGCAATAATAACACCAATAACAGAAACAGAAGTTATCAATTTCAGTAATAACAGTGATAGTGACTTAATGAAAGCTAGAGTGCATGACACCGTGAAATTGTATTCTGTCAGGCACAATATCAGCAACAAATAAAAAAGTAGAGACTGAACCTTTTATATGAGGATCCATACTAGAGATCATGCTGTTGCAATAGATATTTATTATTATTATTATTATTATTATTATTATTATTATTACTATTGTTATTATTATTATTATTATTATTATTATTATTATTATTATTATTATTATTATTATTATTATTATTATTATTATTATTATTATTATCATTATTATTATTATTATTATTATTATTATTATTATTATTATTATTATTATTATTATTATTATTATTATTATTATTATTATCATTATTACTACTACTACAACACTAGCAGCTGCAGCAGAAGCAGCAACAGCTGCTGCTATGTATATTTTTATTACTGTGCACTGGGGTGAAAATAGTGTAATGAGAAGTGTCTAGTATAGAGAGATAGTGTAATGAGGAGTGTCTACCACAGCAGTAAAAAAAATCGTCTGAAATGATTTTTTGACAAAAAAATTTCCTGAAAACTTGGTATGCTAGCTTTCGAAAGCCACAGATATATTCTGGCGAAGAGGTTTGTTACCACTATGGTGGACGCTTACTTCCATTTTCTCTTCAACGGGGATATTTGAGACATAGTGTTTTGAGACTTATGTAAATTATACAGTCTTTTTTTATGCTCTTACCATATATTAACTATCCAGATATTTTCTCTGTACTATATATATATATATATATATATATATATATATATATATATATATATATATATATATATATATATATATATATAATATATATATGCATGTATGTATGTATGTATGTATGTGTGTGTGTGTGTGTATGTGTGTACAGTGCAAAGAACGAGACATCTACTCTTCATGTTTATTTATCTTTGCTTGTCCAAGGCCGTAGTCCACGAGGGTGAATGAATGAAATGAGTTTATCTTTTGTTATTTGCATTATTGACTGTTTATCAACCACTGTTACCTAATTGTCTAATTTATCAGTATGAGAGAGTTGCACGATAAGACGCCTCTTGCATGCACAGGGCAAGATATCGATGACGTGAGAACAACTCTTTTGATTATAATTTTTTCTTCTTTTGTATTTGGCGCCTTTTGTGTTTTCCCGTTATGCGTGTTGTTTTAATCGCACTCGCACACATACGCATACGCACATGTACACTATATATATATATATATATATATATATATATATATATATATATATATATATATATATATATATATATATATATATATATATATATGAGTTTGTGTGTGCGTGTGTGTTTATTGAGATTGTGCATGCTTGTGTATGATTTCTCGTAAATTCAAGTTTTTGTTATTGATTGTATTCAATTCTATCTCTTTCTTTCTTCTGTCTTTCTTTTTTCTTTTTGTGTATATTTATTTATTTATTTAATTATTTATTTATTTATTTATTCTTCAGTTTGTATATTTATTAAATTCTTACTTTACATTGAGTATTTAATTAATCAGTATATTCTCCTTCTTCTATTCTTCCTCCTCCCCCTCCTCTGTACACGGTGCCCATTCCTCCAGTATCGTCTCAACCATCGTTCTTGTCATCTGAGTAATTAAACCATTGTAATAGTTTCACAAAATATAATTTGGAATCTTACGGCCTAGCACCAAGAGAACTTTCTTTTGGAATTCGAAAATATGGTTATAATTTCAGTCTATAAAAAAAAAAACACACACACGACTTGAATGCAATAATGCATCTCTGTGTATGTATGCTTGGACTGCAGATTAATGGTGGCAAACAAAATTATATATATATATATATATATATA
>JAXCGZ010000320.1:72500-85303 GCA_037179515.1 Halocaridina rubra
TCCATTCAGACACTGAGTGTCTTACTCTAACCCTCTGTTCCCTTCCTTCTAAGTAAGTTTTTATCCATTCCAAAACATTTCCACCTATTCTAGCCATTGATTGCAGCTTCCTAATAAGTCTCCCATGTGGAACAGTGTCAAACGCTTTCTGGAAGTCTAGGAATATGCAATCTGCCCAGCCCTCTCTTTCCTGTAAGATTTGGCTTACCTCATCATAAAATTCTAATAAGTTTGTTACTGTTGATCTACCGCCTCACTAACAAAAAGTTGAAGGATTCCAAGTGAAGAGAGATATGTTTCCTTAGTAGTTTCTCCATAACTTTGCAAACTATGCTGGTCAAGGAAACTGGTCTATAGTTCAGAGCCGTATCCCTCCTTCCCTTTTTGAAGATAGGTATCACATTTGCTTGTTTCCAGCATCTTGGAATCTCCCCCGACTCCAGTGACTCCTTAAATATGATACTTAGTGCCACTGATATTGTGTTTGCGCATTTTTTAAGCACATGAGGGGATATGTCATCAGGACCTGTAGCTTTATGAACATCTAAATCCATCAGCGCTTTGCATACCTCTGTGTGTGTATGTGTGTGTGTATAATATATATATATATATATATATATATATATATATATATATATATATATATATATATATATATATATATATATATATATATATATATATATATAAATGTATATAATATATATATATATATATATATATATATATATATATATATATATATATATATATATATATATATATATATATATATATATATATATATATATATATATATATATATATATATATATATATATATATATATATATATATATATATATATATATATATATATATATATATAGTGACCTATATCTTACCGAAGCAGAGAGGGTGCCTACAATTGCAACAAATGAATTGTGAAGAGCGCATTCTCATATCCACTGTTACTACCTGATTCACCTGGATTTTGTGGCATTAAAAGAAATTTATCGTGGGAAGGATTGCCATGTCCCAGCTCTCTTATTCTATTTCATCTTCTTCGATGCGTGGAGAAGACGATTGTAGAATTTTTTTCCCCTTACTAGTGGTATCCCTTTTAGTCGTGCTTTCCAGCACTGTGGATGAAGGCAGCAGGAGAGTAGAATCTTTTCTCCTCACCTAGTTGCCCTGGTAGCGGTCATTTACCACAAACATGGCTTGCTTAGTACACTGATATTACTTGTATTTAATTACTTTTATCTAATTTTGCTCACCAGAAAGCGCCTTTGCCTCGTAAGATCCGTTCCCCTTATTCGGTTTCTTATTTTTACTCATTGACATCATATTGTCATATGGATGTTGATCCTATCGTTGCCTACCATTGTCGTATGGATATTCTCTACCAGTGCTGTATTATATATCGTAGCCGGCTGTATTGCACTGGTGTAATTGTTGTCGTTACCCACTGATACGGTATTTGGTTATTCTTTTGTTGCCACTTTAAACCAGATCTACAGCGTGCAAGGTGATAACAGATATGCGAAGATACTTAAAACTTAATTTATTTAGATGCTACATTGTTCCTCTAAGCCTCATTGCTACCGTCCCCTTAACGTAATGTTATCTGTATGGGCGCCAACAATACTCTGAGTCTGACTTTCCCGCTGGTGGAATGACCCTTTTTATAACCTCGGTTCATTCACTTGGTCATGCCTCCACCAATAGGATTTCAGAGAAGGGGGAACACCCCATAACCAATGGTGTGGGGGCATCTAAAACAATACCACTTGCCGCCAATTTGAGCTTGGTCTCAGAGAATAGAGGAAAACACGTGGGATTTCTAGCTTGTACATGGGGCACTCATGGGCGTGCTCTATGCGTCACTATCTATCTGTAAAACTATAATTGCATTTTATATTTTTTGTTTCCTCACTGAGCAAATACCAATTATCAACTATCCTTACTCTAAAAAAGTACTTTCTAAATCCTATAAAGAAGTTTTCTCATGAAGCTTCGACTAGTATCTAGTTCTAGAGCCACCCTCATCAAAATATCACTCCAGAATCATTCTGCCAAAGCCATGAAGGAATTTAAACACTGTCATCTTCCAACTTCGAATGATGGTGAGTGTAACTCCTTTAGCCTCTCCTTATATATGAGATTATGTATCTCTCTCTCTCTTGAATATATCTATTTTCTTTTTCAAGTGCGGATTCTAGAAAGAAGCTGCATATTCAAACTTTGATCTGACATAAGTCATGTAAATATTTGTATGCTCTTCCCTATCCATATGCCTGAATGGTACCCCGAGAAAGCATATGCTTATTTTAATTTACCAATTATATGCTATTACGGAGACAATTCTGCCAATACATTTACCCCTAGATTTCTATCGTTAACAGATTCTTGAAGTTCGTCTCCTGCCGTTAAATACCCAAATATGAGCCTTCTTGTACTCTTGCCCATTTTCATTACTTTACATTTTGATATATTGAATCTCATTAGCCACTTGTCTGACCATTCATTCAGACTATTTAGGTCTTCCTGAAGTGCCCTCTCTATTGTCTTCACAATCTTTGCATCATCTGCAAACATATTTAAACTTCATTTACAGACTCTAACAGTGCATTGGCATATGTACGGAACAGAAATGGCCCTAAAGCTGATCCATGTTAAACCCCACTGCTAACCTTTATTCAGTCAGACACTGTATCATGCTGTATCTCTCTGTTCCTTATAAATTAGTTTTTATGTACTGTACTCCAAAATAATTTCCTCCTATTCTTGCCATTATTTGCACCTTAATGAGTCCTCCATGTTGGACTGTATTAAATGTCTTCTGAAAATCTAAGAATATGCAGTCTGCCTAGCCCTTTTTGTCTTTAATACTTGGCTTACCTCATCACAAAGTTTTAGTTTGTTAGCATAGGTTTATCTTCTCTGAAGCCATGTTGTCTTACTGACTAAAGGTTAAGGGACCCAGAATGAAGATGAATGTGCATTCTCATTAGATTTCCCATAACTTTGTAAAATTTGCTAATGAATGACACAGGCCATTAGTTTAGAACTATGTCTCTCCTATTCTTATTGAAGATATGCACAACATTCTCTTGCTCAAGCATCTTGGAATCTCCCTAGATTCAAGTTACTTTTCAGATATGATGCTTAGAGCTACTACATAAATACATATAAGGATATATCATCAGGCCCCATAACTTTTGAATATCTTACTCCATCTTACTTTGCATAATTCTATTACTGAAACGACGATGGTCAATACTGACCCATCCTTTCTCATCTCTGCAATGTGCACGAGTAGAGTATTTTCTAATGTACATACCGACTGAAACTACTCGTTCAGTTCTTCGCAAATCTCATTACCTGTTTCATTAATTCTTGCGTCTGCCCATTCCATCTTTAAAACTATTTCTTTGACCATTAATTTCCCCCTAAAAGAGATGCGGAAAAGTTTGATATTTTCCTTAGATTCTTCCGAAGAATCTCTCTACTCTACCTTTCTACTTTTAATTAGATGCTCATTTCTTGCTAGTTTATAATTTGCCAAGCATTTATAATTTTTCTTCTCTACCTATTCCAGCATTTCTCTCTCCTCTACTTTGCCATCATACATTCATTATTGATACAGCTCTCTTTGGCATAAATAAATCCTATTTTGGTACGGAGTATGTTAAAACCAACTATCTTTTCATATTACTTACAAAATATTTCATACATATTCTATATACAGATTTGCTCTTAAAGCTGTTCTCCCAGTCAACACCTGCATATTGACCAATAATGCTCTTGTAAGTGCCTTTTGGATAGTTTACCTTCATTTCCTTCTCTGTCTCCCTCCTCTCAGGCAATACATCCTCGAATATACTTCATTGAAAACACACATTGGTCATTTTTTCCAATCAGTGGCTCATTTTCACTTCTACCAATATCCAAAACATTATAAATGATCACTAGATTTAGCTGTCATGGTTCATTCCCTCTCCGGGCACCCTTTTTTTTTATTCCAGTATATGTTGGTGTAAGAAATTTCCTCGCACACAATCTAGGAAACTTGCCAAAAATAAAACCTCTTCACTGTGTGGTCAAGACCATCATAGTCTACTCGTCAGTGATAAAAATCTCATGGGCTGTGCTTACAACAGAATTCATGACTTTTAGTGTAAGCTTATTACTTTCCATATATACCTCTGGTGTTTATTAATTCCTTGATGAGTTATGTATTACAGGTATTATTATGCCCTCAGAACTCCTATTTATGTGTGACAGTCAACTTCCCGAAGTCGCTTCCGAAATCAACATTTGTTTCTTCAACTAGAACCTTTCGGCTGAAAGCAATGCTATCCCTCCAACCGTATACTCTCAAATCTCTCTGGCCTTATTATTTTGTAACTTTAGGTAAAACTGTAACACAGCATATTTCTTCACACAATTTTCTCTATGTAATTGCTATTTATATCTTTCTTCCTGTTATGTATCCAATATTTCAATTATACTGATATTCCAGATAATTCATGAATACTTGTGTACAGTAACCTTGATGGGATTATATCCCCTGGCTTCCTAACATTTTCTCTATCATCCCTTTGTTTGGACGCTCTCTGAGGCAAAAATTTCTCGTCTCTTGTCTTGCTTCTTCCCTCATTTAACCTCACAGTTTTCTGTAGCCAGAGTTTAGGTTCAAATGAACATTGTCCTGTATTCCTGACAGTCTGTTAGATTTTTGACCCTCACCAATGATTCTTTGCGTGTGCTATCTCTATCAACAGTTACCTTAATTATTCTTGCCTTTCAAAAAAATTCTTAAAACATCAAGTGGACCATATAATACTCAAGGGTCCCTTATCAGCTATAAAACCTTTGTCTTTTATGTTCGTTTCTCCCTTGCCAATTTTACTTTTGAGATTCATATATGTCAGGCAGTATCACCGACTTTTCTTTATCAAATGATTGCGTCTGAAAACGTTCTTGTTATACTTTCCTGGTTTGTATTCCACTCTTGAAAGTTTCCAATGAACTGGTCAGTATTTTCCATTATTTGGACATTCCAAGCTGGGATTTCATCTCTCTGAGATTATAGCAAAACACTCATTTTATTTCATATAAGCTTGTGCCAAACTTTTTTTTTTTTTATTATGCTCTTGTTTAGTCATATTATTCCCCAGGTCTTTCTTTTCCTCTTTTTCATTCCTCCTTTAAAACTTACTTCTCCTTTTCGAATTATCATATTTTTTCAGTTTAATATTAGCATTATCTTTACTCCCTGTCTCATTTCTCTTTCCATAATTTGCATTTTTATCCTATTTCTGAAACTTTTTTAAAACTAATTTGTTAATATACTCTTGGTATTCCCCTCTCTAGGAGTTCCTCCCTTACCCCTCCCTCGCAAAGTATTTAAAGTCTTTCAATATATTAATTTTTCTTAAATTTAATTTATCCTCTCAAGCTACAAGTGTCATATTAATAATTTTCAATGCTGTACAGTTACTGACTTCAACTTTGGTAAGGGTAACTACCTATCATGAGAAATATAATAAACTAGCAACTTATTTACAACTGTAAAGTGGCAACACTACAGAAGATAGTTTCCAAATCTTCCTTTTTGTATTCATTAATTCTGACTCCCAAGCTGAGCATTGTGAGAAAAACATTTTGGAACCAATTTGAAAACCAATAAATGTAATCACAAAATCAACTTAATCACACATGATAAAGGCTTCCCTGATTTTCACCAATATTAGGCAAATGTGATAGATACTGCTGGCACCTTTATAGTTTCTTTCACATGGCAGAAGCATCTGCTATTCCTCCCCAAGTGAAAATATAACCAAAATTGTCTTCAATATATGTAGCAGTCGTTTGATACTAAAAAAAAAAAAAAAAAAAAAAAAAAAAAAAAAAAAAAAAAAAAAAAAAGTTATTTGCAGTATCTGCAGACTTTCCAGTTCTTAAAAGAAAAAAAATTTAGTAATATATATATATATATATATATATATATATATATATATATATATATATATATAATATATATATATATATATATATATATATATATATATATATATATATATAATATATGGTCACTATTTTTTAATATTCTTCTGGATGCCTTGTTTAGTTTTGACTCAGAGATTTAAGGCCCGAATACTCCTGACAACAATCCCCTCCATTTATCCGGGCAAGGGACCTGTACCATGTTGAGGTGGCTTGCTCTCTTAGAGGCCGGCTTATTACTTGGGAAAATTTGAATGATGACCCAAGTAATGAATGTTCCTCTCAGGATCCACTACTAAAAATAATCATATTGTAGCCAATTGTTCGCCTGTTCCTCCATTTTTGCTAGGAGAAGTTATGTAAACTTTAATTTAAAAGAATAATAATCATCGTTATTTTACTGAGAATCAGAGTTTTCCCGCTCTGTTGTCCTTGAATATGGGAGCCAGAAAGAGCAAATTCTCTGAAATCGCGATAGTGTGTTTTTCCTTCTTTGCTTATTGTGGGGTTAAGGATTAAGGGAGGAGGAAGAGAGGAAAGAAAACAGGAATGGGGTTTGCTTGCTGTGGGCTTAGGGTACTGAGGGAAGATGAATAGAAGGATGGAGAGTGGTTGGAGTTTTGAGTCAAGTAAGAGGAAAGAGAAGAGTAAATGTAAGAAAAGAGAAAAAGAGGAAATGTTGAAGGGGGAGAGTGTGGATATGGAATGAACATGATGGGAGGGAAAAAATCAGAGATTTGGAAAAAGGCAAAAGAAGAGGAAGAAATAGGAGTTGATGGTACATACTGAAGAAGTGGAAAATAGAACAGGAGAAGAACTGACTAAATAAAGAATAAATAAGTGAACTGACGTGATGAGGAAAAGGAAAATAAGAGAGGAGAACAACTGTTCAAAGAAGAAGAGGTGAACGAGCATATTGAAGAAGAGGAAAATAGAGGAGGAGAAGAACTTTTCACTAAGATAAAAGTAGGGAATAAGGATAACGGAGGAGGAGGAGGAGGTGAAGGACGCATTGTCCTAACCTCCTTAAATGTAGCTAGAATGACGTCACCGTAGATAGCAATACGTAGAAATTAGAGCTGTCCTGCTGGTTTTCTTTCATCTTGTTTGGCGCATAAGCATTTGTTCTTGTCTTTCATTGTTTGTTTACTTACAAGTGATTTGTGACTATTTGCTTACATTTATATTGCAATTCACAATAACAGCAACAACAAGAACAACAACTAATAATAATAATAATAATAATAATAATAATAATAATAATAATAATAATAATAATAATAATAATAATAATAATAATAATAATAATGCTTATTATATTTATTATTATTATTATTATTATTATTATTATTATTATTATTATTATTATTATTATTATTATTATTATTATTATTATTATTGCAGTCGCCGTGGCTCAAGCGGTAGCGTCCGCGACTTTTAGGCGTCAGGTCTAGGGTTCGCGCCCCGTCACGGTCTGAGGTTAGCAAGGGCATGCACTCAGGGTAACGATTACACCTGCCGAAACAAGTCCTTCGCAAGAAGGCAACCGTCCTAGCCCTTGGTAAAAAAGGGAGTCCGTGACGTAAAACCGGAACTATTATTATTATTATTATTATTATTATTATTATTATTATTATTATTATTATTATTATTATTATTATTATTATTATTATTATTATTATTATTATTATTATTATTATTATTATTTTGCTGCAGTAATAACGTAATTGGTTTTAACATGTATGATAGTGCTTTAGTACTGTGAATAAAGGTAGTTTCTGTAAACCTCTATGCCTATTAGACCGGGAACCGTAATCAGTGCTGATTCCGGTTAAACCATCATACATTAAATTAGATATCTTTTACAGAGTTCAAATGTCTTATTCATCAGCACTCTTTTTAAGTAGAAAACAACACAGTAGTAAGATCAGCTATGGTATATTCCTCGGAGACAGTACCAATAATGGAGAAAGAGAGAGAGAGAGAGAGAGAGAGTAATAATAAATCTTTATTTCCATTTCAATACAATGGGTATTCGTCGGCCAGGGCAAGCCCAAACCCCCCACTGTGGTGTCCGACCACAGCAGTTCCTGCCAGTAAACAGCTTAAACTCTCGGTCTTGGACGGGAACCGATCTTTCGACCTCGTGAATGCGAAGCCAGCGCGTTACCACTGTACTAGCCAGCAGGCAGAGCTGAATATACTTTTGTTTTCTAGGGTTTATCAAGGATGGACAGAAAATAGAATGAGCATCTTAGAGGAACATCGCAGATAGTAGGATGGCCCATGGCATTAATCGCCCGTTGCGATACTACAGCTGAAGGGTCTTGTAGACTTAAATAAGACTGTCGAGGACAGTTCGATGTTAAGGCTTCCTTCAGTTACGGTTCTCTTTCCATGCCTACATCAACACCGAATATTCATGGATATTCGTTACACATTTATTATCCATTCACATCTGACAAGTCACAATACTCCCCAACTCTGCTTCTCCTTATGTTCTCTTCGTGCCCAGGCCTGATGAGGGTAGATTTATTTATGTTTTTTGGCCTATCCTGGTGTCACAATAAAAAAAAAAAAAATAGGATGCTTTCGGGACATGGTGAAAGAGGCGAGACTGAGATGGTTTGTGTCTGTGCTGAGGATTTATGAGGGGTTTCTTTGGGGATAAGGATGCTGAGCATGGAGATGCCAGGCAGGAAGGGGAGGGATAGGTTAAAGAGGAGGTTTATGAATGTAGCAAGGGAGGATATTAGGGTGTGTGGTTTGACGAGGAGGACCCGGGGGATAGGGCGATATGGAAACAGTCGATATGCTGTGGCAACTCCTGACAAAAGCCCAGAGTATATATATATATATATATATATATATATATATATATATATATATATATATATATATATATATATATATATATATATATATATATATATATATAATATATATATATATATATATATATATATATATATATATATATATATATATATATATATATATATACTGTCTTTTTTTAATTTTGAAAAAATAAATTAATATGCTGGAGAGAGATTTGAAAAGTAAGGTATGCATATTTTGAAAATGAGGACATATGAAAACTAATATACAATCACACAAGGTCAAAAGATAACATATTTGAAAACTAATCTACAAATACTGGATATGGAGTCAAATCACATTAGAAAATAATGCATAAGAATATGCACCAAATAAAGATTAAAAAAAATTATTCTGATCTCTTCATTCTAACTTTTCAGAATTAAGACATGAGACTTGAAAATAGAGAGACAGATATTTAAAAATACATATGCACACATTATGAAATACAGTGATGTGCATATAGAGTATACATATATAGACCTTAGAGAATACACATATAGGCAGTTCATTTGAAAATACATCCATGGATATATCAGTGAAGGTATTCCCTATCTTTGGGTTTTCATAATGGGTATATGCTGTCTCCTGTTATCATATGGGAGGGGGCACATCCGAAGGCCCGATTTCTTAAACAGTGTAAACCTAGGATACCATATTGTTAGTTAGCTAGACACACACGAATGGACTCCATAAACGCATCTGACGCGGTTCTGTGTATGGCTAGGATCCCTTCCCGTTTTTTTAAACGGTGTAAACCTAGGATACCATATTGTTAGTTAACTAGACACACAAATGGATTTCATAAACGCATCTGACACGGTTCTGTGTAAGGCTAGGATCCCTTGCGGGATCCTAGCCATACACAGACCCACGTCAGATGCGTTTATGAAATCCATTTGTGTGTGTCTAGCTAGCTAATAATATAGTATCCTAGGTTTACACTGTTTAAGAAATTGGGCCTAAGTAGCAGCTTAATCTTTCCCTCTACCTTTGGGATGGTTCAACCTTCTTTCCTTCTTTTCAAACTGGGGATGATTATCCCAGACTACACACTAATATACTTTCTCTGTCCTGGAATTGTTGTATGTATTTTACGCATGATTTAAGTGTTTATTTATTTATTTATTCATTTGAAATACGGAAATTGCCCTTGACTCATGAGACTATGTTAGAGCATTCTGGTATGTCTTTATTTGCATATTTTGTGAATATATTTGTTTAAGTGTTTGTTTCTGTTTGTCAGGATTCAATGTATCCCGGTTTTTAATGTATACTTAGTATGCCTGTTGAGTTAACTTTGGCTACAACAATAGGGACTCCATTACTCTGTCCTTTTCCTATCCTGTAAATGATTCTTCCCTTCTCGAAGCCTAATCTCATAAAAATACCGTTCCACTAGTGACCCAATAAATAATTATTACTAAGATTCTAAGATGATAAACTATCACATGAGTGACGTCACTGCCATGTCATTTTAGTCCTAATAGATTCTGGACAAGAGATGCTGTGCGAACCTCTTGGGAACAAAAGGCTGAACCACCTGGCTGAGACAAAGGTTTATCATAACCAATCTCTATTTTTAGTGCTAAATTTTCAGCCTTTTATATTACTGTGGCTGAGAGAGAGAGAGAGAGAGATTATTTTATTTTATTAATTTATTGCGCCAAGGCGTCAGACATTACATGAGTTCATACAAATAATGCTTCAAATGGATACAAAACCAAGAGTTGAACATGGTTTACAGGGAGGTGTACATATTGATAAAACATTGCTGCATATTAACACACAACTCACAGTATGGCAGCACAGAGTACATTATATGCAAAAGTAAAGCTCAGAGAAACGCAGAATGCACAAACAGAATTATACAGCAACATACAGAAAATATATGTTTAATTCAATATAATTAATGGCCACCAAAGTGAGGATAACGAGCAAGAATAACATCAAGGTTGTCATCATTAAGTAAAAATGAGCAGATCTGTATTAAGTTCTGACCTCGTGGTAAAACATCTCTCACTGTGGGGCACTGAAGACAATAGTGGTCAAGAGTGTTAGCATTAGGATGGTCGCATAGTTTACAGGAGGTGTACTGTGGCATATCTAGAGTCTGGGAGACCTGCCATAAAGGCAGAGAGAGAGAGAGAGAGAGAGAGAGAGAGAGAGAGAGAGAGAGAGAGAGAGAGAGAGAGAGAGAGAGAGAGAGAGAATACGGTTAAATCTTAAACCTTCTTCGAAGGTGTAATGTCGGTAACGTGATTTCAGTGACTTAATTTTCTTTCCTTCCCGCCTTCCCCACCGAAGATACTTTGAGATAATTTTGTCCCCTTATTCCATATTTGAAAAATCTTAACTAATGGCTTTTTCTTTCATTCCGGTGGCAGCCGGGTCTCCACCTTCATATGGGATTCTTGGCTCGATATGGAGGCCGGCTAGCTGATCAATCATTGACTGTCTATTGAGACCTGTTGAATGTTGCTCAGTAATCTGTTAGACATAGAATTCAGCACCCTCAGAAACTCGAGAAATTCTCCCTCCCAATTATGAGAAATATCCACAACATTCAGAATTGAATCATCCATTCAAATATTGTTACTTGTAAGTAGAAATTGGATGCAGCCCATCAGTCAACAGCGTTCCTTGAACTTACCTTGAGAATCAGAATGCTGGACTAGGCGCACGTGTAGATTCAGCCTTTAATCCGGGCAAGTAGGCTAACAGCCAAAACCAGATTTCTTCTTATCTAACAAAGGTAAAAAAAAAAAAAAGTGGGGGAGATTCTCCCTTTACAGTGTGGCTTTGGTTTGTTCCTTATTAACTAACACTCATGGCGTAAAATATTTTGTATTATTTACTTCTTATTTGTTTATTTAATTATTCTTAATAGTACTAGTATTAGTCATTATCAGCCTTAACCTCACACTTTCTGTGTTATAGCCACTGAATTTGCTTACTTGGTAGGGTCTATCAATCATTAGGAAGCTACTGTCCTCTTCTTATCTTTAGTATTTTTGGATAAATGAAAGTGACCGTACCTTGGTGGGAATCAAGCGCAGTCACTGGACTACCGAAAGCATATATATATATATATATATATATATATATATATATATATATATATATATATATATATATATATATATATATATATATATATATATATTCCTTTTAGACCTTCTGTGGTGTAGCTTGTAGCGCCTTGGCACAGTAATTATGTGTCCTAGGTTCAAGTCCCGGTCGGGGTAAAAATCATTCATGTTTTTACATATGATAATGTCCTTATTTGATTATATATATATATATATATATATATATATATATATATATATATATATATATATATATATATATATATATATATATATATATATATGAGCTCATAAATAATTGTGATCTGAAATTTTATAGGTCTTAATTCTTCGGTTTGGTTAGGTAAATTATTATTATTTGTTTCTTTATCAAATTGTTTATATGATTTGACGTTTTGTGTAAAGTCATGTCAGGTTTCAATTCTTCATGAGCTCCTATATAGATAGATAGGTAGATAGATAGATAAATAGATAGGATAAGATGAAGTGAACGTCTTTCGACTATTGGCCAATGGAGAGATGCTGTGTAACCAAGTAGAGTGCACTTTTCTTTTATTTTTTATTTATTATTATTTTTATTATTATCCTTATGATGTGCGCAGTGAGATGGGAAAACCTGTTTGAGTTCTTAACAAGTAAACAAACTTGAAGCCTCGTTTAAGAACATCCAAGAATGACAAATTTTTCCCGTTGTGTTTTCTAGGAAGACATTCTCGCGAATTCGGCCGAATATTACTTCATGGGCGTGTTTATGAAGGCCTGGGTGGAACCTTTTAATATTTTCTAGGAAAGATTATCCACATAAGGCAAGGGTATTAGTGGGGGGCCTAAGGGTAATCC